>WHYT01016270.1:35405-59516 GCA_009806455.1 Tetrax tetrax
AAAAAAAAAAAAAAAAAAAAAAAAAAAAAAAGAGCAGTAATTGTGTTACAGGTAGTTATATAAATATACATGTCCTTTCCAAGAAAAAAAATCTGTAGGTAGTGTAAGGACATTACAGAACCAAGTTTATGAAAGAACAGCTTTACTATGCAGCTGAGCGGTGCAGCTGACATACCTGAGGGACAGGATTCAGAAGGACCTAGACGAGGCTCGAGATGTAGGCCCATGTGAGCCTCATGAGGATCAACAAGGCCAGGTGCAAGCTCCTGAACCTGGGTCAGGGCAACCCCCGGTATCAATACGGGCTGGGGGACAAAGGGACTGAAAGCAGACCTGAGGAGAAAGACTGGTGGATGAAAAGCTGGACATAAGCTGGAAACATGCACCTGCAGCCCAGAAAGCCGGTCACATCCGGGGCTGCATCAGAAGCATGGCCAGCAGATCGAGGGAGGGATCCTGCCCCTCCACTCCACTCTCCTGAGACCCCACCTGCAGCACTGCATCCAGCTCTGGAGCCCACAACATAAGAGAGCTGTGGAGGTGTTGGAGAGGGTGCAGAGGAGGCCACACAGATGCTGAGAGGGCTGGAGCAGCTCTGCTGCGAGGCCAGGCTGGGAGAGCTGGGGCTGTTCAGCCTGGAGAAGAGGAGGCTCCGGGGAGAGCTGAGAGCGGCCTTTCAACAGTTAAAGGGGACTTAAAAGAAAGATGGGGAGAGACTTCTTATCAGGACTTGTTGCAACAGGACAAGGGGTAATGGTTTTAAACTGGAAGGAGGTAGATTTAGATTAGATATAAGGAAGATACCTGTTACAATGAGGGTGGTGGGACACTGGCCCAGGTTGCCCAGGAAGGTGGTGGATGCCCCATCCCTGGAAACATTCCAGGCCAGGTTGGCCGGGGCTCTGGGCAACCTGATCTGGTTGGAGATGTCCCTGTTTCTTGCAGGGGGGTTAGACTGGGTGGCCTTGAAAGGTCCCTTCCAATCCAAACTCTTCTATGATCTACTTGGTTCAGGCAGACAACTAGAATTAGAAATGCTGCAAGCAAGATAAAGAATTCAAGATCAGTTCCTTCAATTCATGAGCACTATTGCCAAAGTATGTACGCAGCACAGGGAAAGCAAAGAGGCTTTGCCACAAAACCAAGAAGAGCTGTTGTTCATGAGGCTCTCAACTTCTCTCCCAGTGGGCTTCCCATAGTTACACAGCTACCTCTACTTACAGGCAAGGAGGCAAACTTGTGGCTCTGAATGGGGAGGGGGGCAGAAAAACCACCTAGTTGACCTAACTGCACGGTACTGGAGTTCACACACTGATATTAAAGGATAACAGTGGGTTGGAGAAGTAGCATTGTTTTGAACTTCATAAGCCAGCACAGAAACACTAATGACAGTTTAGACTCCTAATAGAAGTCCTACTTCATTTTCCCACTTCTGATGGTTTAGCCCCCATCCAAAAAGTGAGGTTACTATCAGTGTTCAGCACCTCAAAAACTACTTCTAAACCTGACAAGCAGCAGAAAGCAGCAGTCTACAGTTCACAAGTGTTTTACAAATGCACAGGAAAATCTGACGAGGAACAATCTCTCTTAACAGCCAGGCTCAAAAATAATGTACATCATATAACTGCTCATCTGAAAACGGATGTAGTCTGATGCCAAGGCTACAGAACAACGAGCCTTAGGCAACCCATTTTAATATTGCAGCTGGATCGGAAACGGGAACATTCCAGTCTGGTCTGCAGGCTCACTACAGATTCAGTGATTAACAAAGGGAAACTGGGTATGTTAAGGTGTAGTTTCTGCAAGATTTCAGGGAAGGCCAAAGGTAAATTTCAGGAGCCTGGAAATTTACTGATTATCTCTTTAGGTATACTACAGGATTCTGCTCTTGGAATGCTATTTGCTCTGTTACAATAACTGCTAGCATTTCTCTTCAGCAGTCCACATTGCAGCCCATCTACAACGGCATCTGGCCATTTTTCATCCTCTGGCGACTTCTGCAAGTCACCATTCTCCAAAATCCCCTGCCCTCTACAAACATTGTACACACAGTGACTCCCCCTCACCAGTACCACTGGTCTTTTACATGTTAGTGCTGGACTTGAGAGGACAGGCTTATACACAAAGAATTCAAGTTCTTTGTTACTTCTTCAACAAGTAAGAGAGAACTATTATTTGACAAGTCAACACAAGTGTGAACTAAAAGGATTTGCTGTAATCAGTTATCAGACTGTGATGTGATATGTACTGTTCAGTCCCATACGGAGCTCAGTAGGTTGACTGTGAAAGCTGTTGAGAGAACTGCTGTGCCCGTTTTTCAAATCCAAAACTATAGTAACATACCAAAGAACAGAAAACTCTAATGACTAAAGAATTCTTAAGTTCTTAATTATCGACTTCCTTCATCCTGCCATTGCCTTGTCCAAATATTTTATGAATTGTCATTTATAACACAAAAAGTACAAAAGGGGAGTGTGCTCAGTAGCAGTTACATAATCCTGAATTTGCTCACAGAAGGCAATGATTGGGACAGAAAGTTTAAGGAACTCACAGCGGTGACTGTTTTGCCATCCAGATGTTATTTGGTAATAAAGCAAAAATGCAGAGACTGCCAGAGACTACTTCCAGTCCCTGCCCGAAGCATCTCCACCTTTGCCAGGCTATTCACAAACACTTGCCAGGAAACAGTGACATACATGGCTCAGGCATTCCTGCTTTTAATTTACCATGTATCACAAGGGGATAGGGGGATGGACAGTACTTGAAACACTGAGAAGCAGGTAATGTCTGCTTGGAATTACGCAGGACTGACAGGTTTGAACCAAGTAACTCAGGAGGTTTCTTTCCTGCCCACAGAAGCAAGGCAGTTGAAGGAGTATCTGGCAAAGTCCTGAAATTAAGAGAGGAGCACTGGCTATCATAAGCAGTGTTATTCAACATAGCCTTCTCCCCAGCACTCTTTTGCTTCTGCTTTGGCTCTATGTAATAAATAGAAGCCTATATGAAAGACTCCCAGAAAAAAAAAAGACCCTTTAACAGAACAACTATTTCCAGTTAGAAGCAATAGGGCTGGAGGACATGGAAAATTCTTCCAGGCACAAGACGAGGAGAGTCAAGAGGTATAAAAATATTACTCACTATACATTAGGGTTGTCCCAGCAACACAAAACCAACCATAACATTATGAAAAATGGAAGAAAAAAACAGCATTAAAATTTTACAATTACAGCCTTTCTTCCATAGCACTGCTTCGATTTCAGCTGACGTGACTTCCATTGCAGCGGACTATTGCTGACAGACCATACCCTCAGATAGCAGAGGACAGCACACCACTGCTTCCTTTCTTCTGGAGGCATTCTGTTTCATGCAGCTCAGAGCTTTAAGTCTGCAATGATCCTTTTCTGTATTTCAATAAAAAGAGGGCTTGAACTCAACCAAAATAAAGACTTCTCTAAATTGCTTTCCTTTTCATTCCTGTCACACGAACTAGAGGACATCTTTTCCTGGCCCTTGAACCGCAGAGGTACGTGCTGTGCACCAGGGCTGGTTGCTGGATTTACACAGCCGCGCGCGTTCTCATGTGAACTGCAGGTACTCCTTGGCGTTCTTGAGCCAGCCTGGCAGGGCTTGGCTACGCAGCACATCCCAGGCTTCCTGATAGTTTAATGCAGCTTCCTTGTAGTCCCAGTAGGTTTCTAGAGTCTTCATCCTGACAGAAAATGCACAATAATGAAAACATTTCTATTATCCTATTGGATGCAACGTCACAAAATGAAAAAAGCAATCAAACATCTACGAACACAATGATACCCTATGAGCTCTTTCGTGCTATAAGTGAAATTCTCTTGCGCTTCTAGGGAGACGTGGAGAGGCCCAGGCCCTGAAGCTAGTCTATCTAGACATTGTCAGCAGTCTGAACCGAAGGAAGCAAAACAACTCCTCTACCATGCTGCATACACACTCTCCAGCAACAGAAGTGTCAGTGTTTGACTGTGTGCCAGCAGGTTACAGAAAACTTCCATGACAGCAAAAAGTGTTGACGCAAAGCAGAAAAGGTGGCTAGAGACAGGTGCTTGAATTGAGTGGAAGTAGTCTTGTTTTGCTAGAAGAATGGACAAATTGCTGGCTGGAAGGGAAGGGGACAAGGACAAACAGGACAGCTTTTCCACATGAAATAATGTGGAAGAGTAAGACAAAGGAGAAAATACTTTTTTATCTTCATCCTAAAGCAAAAGAGACTCAGCAGTTTTGGAACTCTGTTCCCCTTCCTCATGTAGCACTTGCTCCTCACAATCTCAGCAGAACCACTGGTTGCTCTGCTGAGTGCATTATATCATTGATTTTCAAAACAGGGAAATTCAGGTCTAGAGTATCTGAACACAAGTGCCTCTAAGACAATTTCATCAAGACTTTTTTCCTCTCCTTGCATTCCTTTCCTAGTCTCTTTCATCTGCCTTTGCCAAACAGTCTGTCAGCCACATGTGGCACATAATGTTTATACGTTCGACCCAATAGGAAGGGAAGATCATAGGCAATGTGACCTTCCATCAAGAAAGAGGAAGAGCCAAACCAATACAGAAGTCCTAATATAAAGTCTGAGAACCACTGCACTAACTTCCAGAACATGCTTTCATGCTCAAATGTAATACTGATCACCACCACCCCCAAAAAAACCCCAACAAACAAAGAAAAAAGCGTAACAGCAGATGATGAGAAGCTGTATTTCAGGCACTGACCGTTCTGCTATACAGGTATTTCTAGAACACTGTGACACGCACAGCGAGCCATGAGATATCATCTACTCTGCAGACCTTAGGTTCAGACAGTGCAAGGGTGGAGAACCTGTCTATGCCACTCCTGAACATGGAAGATGTATACTTTCTTACAAACCTGCCCGCACTCTTGTCACAGCCAAACCATTTTGCTTTCTTTATCTCCTTCACATTAATCAAACTCTGTGAACCTAACTTCCGAGCTGCTCAGGAAAGTACCAGGGAAGGGCCCCCCGCAGCACTCCTCCACTGAGCCAGTAGAACAGTCACAGAACCCCATTACCAGCGGTGGATCATGGCTTAGGAGCATCGCTGAACACGCAAAAGACCAGCAACTATCTGTATAAGCAGCATTCGGGAAACAACACGGGGCCAAGAAAGGCCAAACTCAACCCAACCAGCTCCAAATCCATAGGCAAGCTGCTCCTCTCCCACGTACTCCAACACGTACCTCAGACACAGTACAAACCCCCTGCACCACCTCCTCCACCTCAGAACCATTCTCTGGGGAGCAATACGTATGCTTACACGCAAGCATAATGAACAAATCATTCTTTGGGAAGAAACTCTCTTATGCTAGCACGCTTCTTGCGCTTAAAATACGTCTGACATGTTTAAGACTTTAACCCTGCCCTTCTTCACTATAAATGCATCTAATTAATAACTTAAATTTATCCTTTATCCTAGAATAGCTCATATCAGATGCTGCTTACATCTTCAAAACACGTCTATTTCTTAGGAAGTCACATTTAGGACGGTCAAAGATCAAAAAAGAATTTTGACACAGATTTTTGGACTGGCTTAATCTTGTTAAAGGTCAAACAGCTATTTTCTTTGCATTTGCTGTGGATGCACGCAGATAGATATAGATCCACATACAGACAGATATATTCCACCTGACGCTAAGCCAAGAGAAAGACTCCAATGCCTAGCTGTTCTTCATTTCTTCCTTGCTAAACATTGCTCTTTTTCCCGAGTCTGCTGGCAAATCAATGGCTCTGCAACTCCTATCCGGCAGTCTGATTCCATTTAACTGAAGCACGTACGGGATTTTTGTAACCTACATTACTCCAGCAGACCTTTGTTTGGTAACTCTTACAGGAGACAGTAAGGGAAAGCACAGCTAGCAGAAAAGCAGGACAGACAGCAAGGTGCGGCTCAGTATTTTCACCCCACTGGAGCAGCTACAAGAGCACACGTGACCACAGCCTCGGGGACTCGTTCTCCAGGCAGACAACATAACTACAGGATTTAACAGTGGATGCAAGAAAAAGCTGCATTTTAAACAGCTTCTTCAAAGAACTGCCAAAATCAAACATTCATTTAATTCATGCTCAACTTCTGCATTAAGCTTCTAAGAAATTTTCGACATCGATACGGGAGAAATACTTTCAAATTCAAAGTACACTACACCTGCCTGAAAATCTCACATGACTTGATTGTATCTCAGCTTTGGTGGGGCCATTAAGGCTCTGAGCATTAGTAAGGAAGAACCTGTGACTTTTTTTGGCAGAAGTGAGCACTAGTTTGCTGCCCCAGGCAAAGTCCAGTACAATCCTACCATCTCCAGCCTATCCAAGTCTGCCTGACTACATTCCTTTTACCTTTCGCTTTACTCTTTCAATCTTGCCCCTACACTACTGTGTACGAGAGAGACAGTGATTCCAATTGCCGTGTGCCAGAGACAGAAGAGGTGATCCAGAGATTTCATTCTGAAAGGTATCGCGCTCTTGGAAAAAGCCTTACATAAATCACCATTATGCTTGAAAGCGTTCATGTGCTCGGTCATGGGCAAAGGTGAGCAGAAGCGGGCTCACAAGCAAGGCAGTGTGCAAAGAAAAGACAGACACAACCGCAATACCTTTTTCTCAGCAACAAACCCCATGTGCAGTTTCAAACATTTACACTCAACCCATAATGCACTTTTGAGATTACAGACATATTGCACATGAAAAATGTTGACATAAACACACGGCATCAACCAAAACATTACTCTTACACAAAAATTAATGAATCGCATCTAAGAGGGCAAAAGCTTACAGGTCTTCAATATATAAAAATCTGTTGTGAATTCATAATCCTGGGGCGGGGGGAGCAAGAAATCATACTTGGCCTGATTCTATTAGTATCTTCTTCAATGACTCCCATAAAATGCAGTCATTGCAAGTAAACTTTGTAATTGACATGAATTGTTACGAAGATACAGAACAAAGTCACAGTAAGCTAACTCAATGAGTGAGTTCCGCTCACATACAACAAGTTTTAACAGTACTGTAAGGTTCTGCAGCATTTGTAAGATGTTACTGCATTGCTGTGTCTAATTTTCAAAACATTATTGAAAAATTGGAAAATTAGCTTTCTGGCTCTTTCCAATGTCATCTGAGATGTGGAAAAAAATTAATCACACAGAGGAAAAGATGTAGAAGCTCAACAGAGTAACTACAAAAAAAGATCAAGTCTTGAGATAATTATGATGAGTAAGTATTTTCACGGGGCATAAACCCCTACTTAATAAAAGGCTCTTCAATCTGGCAAAGACCTAACAAGCATCTGTGCCATGCAGTATACAAAAGATTTTCTTAGTTAGATCAGAGGACCTAGCTGTCCCAGCAAGATTCTATGCAGTGGTAGGACCATCACAGGAATTAATGCACAAACTTTGAAAAGAAAATTGAAAAGGAACTAGAAAATGGCAAGAAAATTCTTGTCAAATGTGGTTGGTTTTTTTGTTTGGTTGTTTTTTTTAATTGGAGAACAGCAGTAACAGTGAAACTGCACCCTTCCCATGACAGCTACTTTCATTAGGCTGACAATTCCTTACAATCATCCTCAGTCATTCCAGCAGAAAACATCCAGCAGTCACCTGGTGGAATCCTTTTGTTTTTCACAAATGACCAGTGGCAAAAAATCTTAAACATGAAGCCCAAGAGAAGGCTCTATACTTCAGATGTTTACATCTTAAAGCCAACTGAAAGTCCTCACACTCCTCTATACAACAGCCCACTCCCTCCAATTAGGTGTCACTGGATCTGGAATCCTCCATGCTGCACACTGAATGGGAGGGGGGAAGAAAGCACAACCTTAATTGTGATGGCTCCTGACTACAATTCAAGAGCAAAAGGGATCAGTCATCCATTTAAGAAGTCCAAGGGCTGCACAGCCAGTCATACCTTGCATAAACAGCAATGCCCGCTGACTCTGTGTGGTGGATGCCCCTGTATGACAAAAGAAGGCTTTCACTTCCAACACATGCTTTTTTCTACCAGAAGGAAAAAAAACAAAACAAAAAAACCAAAAAAAAAAACCAGCAATGCAAAAAAACCCAACCCTCCTTTGCTATATTAACACCAAGTGATCTGCAAACAACAATAATACTGCAGAAGTTTTTAGGTAACAATTCAGATTAGCAATGGCCCAACACTGCCCAACAGTGTGTCATCATTCCTTTGACAGTGAGCACGGAAAACATGAAAGAAAAAAAAAAAAAAAAGAGATGGATTTATGTACCAGTAATTTCAAAACATTAAGATGAAACAACACGTGATAGGGAGTCAACAGAAGAGAATGAAGTATGGCAGGTGGAGGTAAGAGGTTATGAAGAAACAAATAACATTTTAGTCTAGCTAGAGAGAAGAGTGAGAATTTAAGTAAGGCATAGAAGACAAATCACAGAAATTATCAGAAAGGAAGAAAGTAAGTCAGACAGCACAACACAGCACTATCTGGTTCTTGGTGAAGTAGCTAATACCAGCCAAACACCACCTCCTTCTCACAGTCTCAGCTGAAAGCAAATAAACTAAATCCTAAAAAAAAAAAAAAAAAACCAACCCAAAATAAAACCAACCCACAACTGCTGAATGCATCCTAGCCAGGCTACACCACTACAAATTCCTAATCTTGCCTGTTAGGAGAGCCAAAGTTCTGCCCCTTCGAGGCTCTCTACCTGTTCCAATTTAACAATGCCCACACTGATCCTCCGGAGAGAAGAATGAAGAGAAAGGAAGGCACAAAAAGCAAGAGAAGCAGCTTTGAAGAAAACAACAGAACATCAGAATCAGTAGGCTAGGTCCATGTAAAGCTTTAACTGCCCCAGTATCCTCGGTCTGACAGTAGACAACAGTAGATGAAAGAAGGGTTAAGTAAAGACTGATCCTTGTCCTAATCACCCTACAATACCAAGTCTGAAAGGACTACAGAATTGGATTCTCTTGGTGGAGGAGAAAGGATGGGAGGCAAGAGACCAAGAAGTGGACTAGGAGAGGCAGAACAGGAACTTGGGGGCCAAGTGGGAAAAGGAAACTGGGTGACAGCATAGCACTAGACTCAACCATTTGTGGTAGGAGATAAGATACATTCAAATGGGAAGAAAATAGAAAACTGGCTAACAGTTAAATACACTGGAGTTTAGAGGAAACAATTTGAGAGTGTGGGATTTCTTAGCTGAAGCCCACTCAAATTCAGAAAAAGGAAGAAACCACATCAGAATATTGTGTAGAAAGGGAAAGGTAAGAAGAAGGAAACAGCAATACAAACACGTTTCCATTAGGCTTTTTAAGCAAAGAGTAGGAAAAATAAAGACTTCAAAAGGAAAGCAACTGCACAAGCTGACTGGTGAGTTAGTACCTCTACTGCATAAATAAGAATTTGTGCAGATGAAAAATGATGCCACATCTGCGCATCAGCTGGACTTTGTCAGGAGAAGCCCTGACAGAAAAATGGTAGAGGACAAAAAAAGTCAGGGGAAATTACAAAACCACTGGAGTCTAGAAAAGCCCTGAGGTGAAATTATTTTACGTAAGCAGCACGTGGTCAGCACAATGAGTCACCTACCCAACAATGCACCAGCTCACACTCTGTTCTGAGGAAGTTATGATTGCTAAACAAGTGAGGACAAATTCCCACCCAAAAGAGGCTAATAATTTTATATTTAAAACTGAAATAAGGAGAAAGTGTTTCTCTACTTATAGAATCGTTGAAACCATTTCAGCAACAGTATGGCTCATGTTGACATCAGAACTTTAAAACAGTTACGAGACATTTCTACAGACGCAGAAGGTAGCTGCCATCTTCCATTCACAAAACTCAAAAGCAAGGAAGATCCAGTAATTAAAGACCCACTGTGCACTTACTTTGCCTAAGTTCATCTCACCTGCTATCTAGGTACCATGAAAGGCAGAAACAGCCTCTCTTGCTTCCAGCCACACGTACCTTCTACTTCCTTTGCACGGGTTTTATTATCTGTTTTAGCTTTCCATGAGCCAATTCAGCTCATTAGTCCAACAGAAAACACAGAAGACAAGGAAATTGTTTGCTGCCACATTAGCTAGTTGAACTGTCTCATCATGAGGTTGAAGAAGTGCTACTAACATACAGGAGAAAACAGGAATCTACAGCCAGTAGCAGCAGAGACTGCTGCAGGACCATCCCCATCAGCAGCTACAAGCAGTTAAATTAGCTCAACAGTGGGTATAATCGCATCCCAGAGCTGGTGAAATCACACCCGGAAATCAGTCTAAAATAAAATAAACCTTCCAAGGCAATGGATTTGGAACCTTCTACACCTCTCAGACTCTCTAAGCCAAACAAGAGAGACGTTTCTGTATACATGAAACTACGCCCTGATCTATGGCTCTATGGTAGCCATGGTAGCCATTCCGGCTGGAACACCACCAAGTAAGTAATGCGCGTAATGCAGTGCCAGCCCAGATGACTACTGCAAGAAACTCCAGTCTCATAAACCAAACTTGTTTCTAATAATGTAAAAGAAACTTACAAGTATGGCTTCCCCAGAGAAAAGCTGCTTTCTGTTCTTTCCAGAAAGTCTCCATCTACGTAATACCCGCATTGCAGAAAGAGCCCTACACACCATCTCGCCTTACTAGCTCTTACTCCATCATGTGTAGATGAAAAAAATAAAAAATGTAGCCTAGCCTTTTCTAAAGGAAAAAAAAAAAAAAACCACAACAAACCAAAACCAAAAAAAAACCCCACAACTTATTTTTTTTTCCTACTCAAACTCTTCCTTCTTGTGAAACAAAGAAGTGGCATTTGATGAATTACTAAACACCAGCCAGATATCAATAACCCCATGACAACTCCGGGATGGGAGGTTCGAACGCCAGCAAGGGTTCAGTGCTGCAGGCAGCTAATGTAACAGCTGACGTTTTCAAAAAAGATACTGCTTTCTCCTCTCATCTCCCTTTCCACTCCTCCTTCCCCAGCTGTCCATTGCTGCTTTCAGACAAGAGCACTTTAACTCAGAAAAAACCTCCCAAACGCAGAGTTTTCTGCCAAGACAGCAAGTTGAAGAGGCTGAAGAGCTGTCCAACAGACACCAGATCTAGTGCAAGAGGACAGGGCTGCACCGATCAGGAACCGAGTTTACCCTTTTGAAAGTCAGCAAGTCTTCAAGAAGAGATCAAATTCTTAACTCCAAACAAACAAGCCACCTGCAATTTCCTCTGTCTGTCATTAACGCGAGACGCGATAGCTGTTTCTCCAAGGAGGTGATTAAAAAGACCAAAAAGAGACGCTTCCTAACCTATCAAGCACACGCTATATTTTTCAAGTATAAAATTTTAACAATGACGTTATCTACAGTGAGATTCACGAGCAGATTCTGGTATCATCACAGTATTCCTGAGTTTCATTAAGATAGATTCTCTCTTCTAAATATAACAAATATGTTTTTACCGGAGAGTGTCTGGGAGATCCTCTTGCGAAATACTTGTCACCAGCTTTTGGAATGTATGGAAGAGTTCCACTTTACAGATCTTGGATCTGATGAGAAAAAAAACAAAACAAAACAAATTCTGGTGGAGAAAAGAAATCGGAAATGCACTTCCTCTTACAACAGTACATCCCAGCTGAACATTTTTGATAAAAACATTATGTTCACTTCTTAAATAATCAAAAAAGTTCTCCACACTTAACTTTTCCTACCCGAATGGAGCTGCTCACCTGCCTTTTCCCTTCTTTTTATAAGTTATATTGACGAAGAGCTGCATTGCTCTCATTGTCCCAGCCAGCACTCTGCCAATGTGCAGAGAGAACATTTTAACATCCCCACATTGTTATCTGCGTGAGACTGCATCATCAGCTCACAACTACAGCACGGTTGAGCCAGAAGGATTACTCCCAGAACGGATCAAACAAGCGCAGAAGGATTCCAAAGGCTTGTTCACACTGGCAAACTTCGTATTATTCAGAACAAATAAAAGAACCAGCAGAAATATCTGGAACAATGCTGTCCTTTCCACAATGGTGATGAGGGCACATTCAGCAACAGCTGCAGGGCCGTTAAATACAAAGAGGCTCATCAAAAATAAAGGGAGTCAAAGTTTGAAAGGTCTTTTGAATACCATATGCATCTCTGTCAGCTTTAAGCCCTTCTCTTACCCAAAGAGAAGGCAACCAGAAGAGCTGTTTATAAAGCATGCTTTGTTTTTGCAAGCCCCAAGGTATTTTCTTTAATTACATTCTCTTTATACATTTGTCTTAACAATGACTGGATTCAGTTCAACACTGCCAGCTGATTCTCCAGAAGCGTTGAAAAAACCCACCAATCAAAAAAGCCTTCCTATTTCGCTAGTATGTTAAGAACTCCAAAACTGGCATGCAAAGATGCTCTAAAATTTCACCTCATGTTAATCTGTCACAGGTTCATATTGTATTTTTTTGAATTTTAAGTAACTAATCATTAACAAAAACACATACCAGACATCTACAAAAAGAGGACCTGCAACACACCCATTTCTTTCACAGTCATCAACTCAAAAGATACAAAGCAAAAATTCTAACTTCACCAAGAAATAAGCTGTCTTTTAATACAAATCAATCATAGTCCGCCCACTACCATATCTACAATGCTCTCTTTAATAAACAGTGACAAAAAACAGGATAAATTTGTTAACCCTCATCATGACACCAAGCTGTGTGGTGCCGTCGACACGCTGGAAGGGAGGGATCCATCCAGAGGGACCTGGACAGGCTGGAGAGGTGGGCCCGTGCCAACCTCATGGAGTTCAACCAGGCCAAGGGCAAGGTCCTGCACCTGGGTCGTGGCAATCCCAGTCACAAATCCAGGCTGGGCGGAGAATGGATGGAGAGCAGCCCTGAGGAGAAGGACTTGGGAGTGCTGGTGGACGAGAGGCTCAACGTGAACCGGCAATGCGCCCTTGCGGCCCAGAAGGCCAAAGGCTTCCTGGGCTGCATCAAGAGGAGCGTGGCCAGCAGGTCGAGGGAGGTGATTCTCCCCCTCTACTCTGCCCTGGTGAGACCCCACCTGGAGTACTGCGTCCAGTTCTGGAGTCCCCAACATAAGAAGGACATGGACCAGTTGGATGAAGGTCCTCATCACACAGATGCTGAGAGGGCTGGAGCACCTCTCCTATGAGGCCAGGCTGAGAGAGCTGGGGCTGTTCAGCCTGGAGAAGAGGATGCTCCGGGGAGACCTGATAGCGGTCTTCCAATACCTCAAGGGGGCCTACAGGAAGGATGGGGACAGGCTGTTCAGTAGGGCCTGTTGTGATAGGACCAGGGGTTTAAATTAGAAGGAGGGAGGTTTAGATTAGATATTAGAAAAAAATTTTTTACAATGAGAGTTGTAGAGCACTGGAACAGGTTGCCCAGAGAGGCGGTGGATGCCCCATCCCTGGAAACATTCAAGGCCAGGCTGGATGTGGCCCTGAGCAACCTGATCTGGTCAGGGATGTCCCTGCTTCTTGCAGGGGGGTTGGACTAGATGACCTTTGAAGGTCCCTTCCAACTCTAACCATTCTATGATTCTATGATTCAACTTCTGTCATTGCAACTCAGTGACTCTTCCTTTTCCTCTGCTCCCCATCTTTCCCCTTTTTCCACACTCCCTACATTTCCTTCTGCCTTCACAATGTACGATACATCACGTGAGCTGACAGAGGCACGTATGCTGACAAGTAAGATACCTGCATCCAGGTATCACAACATTCTCACACCTGCTCTGATGGCTCCCAATCCTCTTCTTTGTTGTTCCCTGCCGGAAGCCATCCGAGGTGACATCCAGAGGTTGCTCAGGGACTGCACTCCAACTGATAGCTGTAGAGGAAAGGACTGTGAGCAAGGGGGATGCTCTCATCACAAAAGCAGATCTTAACAGTTCCTTTCATTGCACGTGTTCACGTGGCACCACGCTGCTTCCCGAAGTAATTCAAACTAGAAAAGGGATTGTGGTTCTCTAGGGACAGAATTCCAGTACCCCTTCCAGAAAGAATAGGTAAATTCTATTTAATTAAAAACAAAACAAAACAACAACAACAACAACAAAAAAAACCAACCATACACTCTCACACACACAGAGAGCTTTCATCTTAATCTGGTCCTTCAAGAATCCATGCCTCTAAATATCTGGCTTCCAGCTTTGTAATTCTCCCCTTTTTAGAGGGATTCTACTTTCTTTATGCATCCTGTCCAGACAAAGCATTCAGAAATCTCCAGGTCAGATGGCTTATTTTCATATCAGGCTGTGAAATACTCCCTCAAGCTACTTGCACCAGTCACTCTTACATTTTCCTTATTAATTTATTGTGTGCTATTATTTTATTGTGTATTGTATACTCTAAATAGTTCTCTCTGCTAAATGACTGATATACATGAAATATCTGTAGACTTTACTTGAAAAATATTATGATCTAGTAGTCAAATAATTTGTTAGAAGAGATAGCAAGTGCCAACAACCTTATCTTTTACCTCCATTCTGGTAACCTTATTACCATCTTACACTGTAAACTTCTTTCTGCTGAAACTCCGCATGCCCACATCTTACAGATTTTTAAATAACTAGCAAAGCATCAATAGCACGTTAACAGAAACAAAACTCACTGACATGCCCAATCTGTCCCTCCATAGCCTAACAACAATTCCTTTAACTTCTACTGCCTTGAGATGACTTTTGTTCCCCAAGTTCTCCCATTTCTCTGTGTTCCTAACAGGCAAAACAGCTGCACGTTCATTAACTCTAAAGACAATTTTCACAGCTTCTGTCCTTCATGATACCGTTCAAGATGCTCAAAAACTACACCTTATAAAGCATATTATGGAGACTGGTTATGTTAATCACACTTTCATTACGACTCAACTCTATGCTGCAATCGCTGTACTCTGCCAAGTGTAAATTGTTCTTGCATTGTGATTGGTACAATGCTGTATCACTCTACTAAATTTAAATCTTACATAATGTCAAATAACATTAAATACATACAACTGGAATTAATAAACTCTCCACCTGTGGAATACCTAAAACCACCTGGTCAGAGGAAATCAGATTCTGACAAGCAGATAAAAATTTACTTAAAAATGAAAACATTTTCTGTTCTTTCATTTCTTCATAGTTATTGCAAACTTCAAAATATTAAACGGAACACATTTTTATTTGTAAAACTACCAGCTAAAATGTTCCTATCAAGCATATTTCAATACTCAGTGTAACAGCCCTGACTTTACAGTTTGTTCTGATTTTCACCCCTTCAAGAAAAAAAAAAAAATCAACCTGGCATAACTCATATATGCAAAGTGTGTGACAAAGCATCATTCATCTTTATTTAACAGAATTGAGTAACTATACTGAAAGAAAAGCATGGACAGGACTTTAGTCAAAGTTGGCTTCAGATCTTTTTTGCTAAGTGAACTGGGACCATTTTTCAATAATGGATTTTGTTTCCTATCTCATAGAATCAAAGTATTTTCCTTCCTGGCACCTGTAAATAATTCCAATTTAATAAATCTGAATGCCATTAAGGAACCCTTTGTTTCCATTCTATTTTATCATCAGCTCTATTGTAACAGAATAACTCCCAGTTAAGCCAGAAAAGTATACAGCAGCAGAAGGCAGGCATGTCTGAGTGTAAAGGAACTGCTTAACCATACACGTACAGTGGCAGTTCCACTGGTTTTTTTCTCCCAAATAAGACCATGTTACTAAATCACAACGTGACTTGCATATTCATTCACCACCATGACAAAAATGCAATGTCCAAAACCTCTATCAATTAAAACCTTTTCACTATACTACTCTGTATTCTTTCTACATTCAGATTCCTGGAGCAATTACAAGTAAAACTCAGCATGACGAGTCTTCTGCTCGTTACCAAAGAAAATACAAAATTAACTGAAACAAGAAGCCTTTTGATATTTTTGTGTTCCTATTGCACTCAGATCTTCTGCTTTCGCTGGTTATTTTCCATCTTCGCTTAGATTATAAATTCTTAATGGCACCGACCAAGTGTTTATTCAGTTTGAAAATGCCCTACGGGAAGCTGGAGGCTGAGCTAAGTATTATTAATTATTAACAATTAAGTTCTGGCCTGAAATTAATTTCTTGCTATGAGTCACACTTTGCCTCTAGCACTGGCAATGAATGATGTTCCATTTTGGGAAACCAAAACCACCTAACTTCTATTTGGACTTCTGCACACAGTTATGTAACTAGCCCAAGTCAGCTCACCTGCGCTACACGGAACAAGTTTTGTTTTGCTGTCAGTTTGAATCTCCTGAATTGCCTGACGGCTATGTTCAAATTGAAGATCTGACTGCAGCAGCTTAACCTCCTGAGCGAGAAAGCCATCTGGTAGAAATGAGACGTGCTGACACCTAAAGTAAAGAAGGAAAAATGCAAGTGATTTTCAGTCTGGTCTTCCCAAACTAGCCGATTTTGTGCAATTCCCCTTCATAATCTAAAACGTTACTTTTACATTAAAACTGAATTCATGAGAATAAGAGAGACGAGGAGGCTGGAGGGGCATGTTTCCCCTCAAAAAAGTGTATCTTAAAAAAAAAAAGTCACATAGCTCGTCGCCATTTTCAGTCATCAGCAAATTTGCTGGGGGTACACTCTGCACCATCATCCAGATCATTAATGCAGATGTCGATCAGGACTGGATCCTGTACTGGCAGGACTCCTGGGGTACCAGGCTAGTTACCTCCAACTACACCCGATGACCACCACCCTCTGGGCTCAGCCGTTTCCAACCCACCTCACCGCTCATCCAGCCCCTGCTTTAACGGATTCTTTATGAGGATCTTACAAGAGGCAGTGTCAAAAGCCTTAGTGAAATCCAGGTAGATTCCCCTCATCTACGAGGCAGATAATTTTATCATACAAGTTTTTAAAGTTGGTCAGCATGACTTCCCCCTGGTGAAAGCTGACTACTTCTGATGATTCCCATGCCTGGAAATGCTTCCCAGGACTCTCCTCTCCAGGGATCAAGGTGAGGTTGACCAGTCCGTAGTTCCCTGGGACCTCCTTCTTGCGCTTCTTGAAAAATGTAGTGACATTTGCTTTCCTCTGGTCTTTGCAAACTTCTCCCAACTGCCATGATCAATCAGAGATTAATGGGAGTGGCCTTGCAATGCCATCTGCCAGCTCCCTCCGCTTTTCTGGGTGCATCCCGTCAGGACCCAGGACTTATGCATGTCTAGTGTTCTTAGGTATTCCCTGACCTTTTCCTTTTCCTTCCTCCTTGCTCCAGACTTTTCTCCTCATCTCTAAGACCTGGTTATTCCTGACGGCTGCTCTTGCTAGTAAAGACTGAGGCAAAGAAAAGCAGTCAGCACCTCAGCCTTTTCCACATCCTGTGTAACCAAGTCCACCATCTCAGCCTCCAGTCTACTTTTTCTCTAGCCTTCCTCGTCACCTACATACTTACAGAAGCCCTTGACATCCCTTGCCAGATTCAATTCCAGTCGGGCTTTAGCTTTCCCAACCACATCCCTGTACACAGAGACGCTGTCTCTGTATTCCTCCTAGGTTACTTGCCCTTGCTTCCACCCTCCATACACTTCCTTTTCATGTTTGAGTTTGGCCAGGAACTCCTCCTTCATCCGCAGAGGCCTCCTGACACTTTTGTGTGACTTCCTATTCAGCACAATGGACCACTCTTGAGCTTGGAGGAGGTGATCCTTGATTATAAACCCATTTTAAGGGCTCCTCTTGCCTCCAGGGCCTTATCCCATATGACTCTTCCAAACAGATCTTTGAAGAGGCTGAAGCCTGCTCTCATGACGGCCATGGTTGTGAGCTTGCTTTTTACTCTCCTCCCTGCCCTCAGAATCCTAAACTCCATCATCTCATAGTCACTGCAACTAAGGCCTCCTTCAACCTTCACATCCTCAATGAGGCCCTCAGTGCTGGTGAGTATGAGGTACAGCAGAGTTCGTCTCCTCGTTGGCTCCTCTATCTGCCATTTCAATCATTCCTAAAGGTGGGTCAAGTTCAAAAATTCCTTCTTTTTACATTGCTGAGCAGAAGGATGAGAAATAAGTATGCCAAAGCCAGAGCTGCAGAGCCACAATCATCCTTTACAGAAGCTGAAGGCCCAGAGTCTCATGGCAGAATTCTGAAGGCACCCCTGAGAAAGTATAAAGCCTACAGAAGGTGATCTTGCACTGCACACCCAAACCAGTGTGAATGCAAGTGGTGGAATAGACCAATGAGAGATATGAGCCTGCATGCTAGTACGAAGTGTCCCAGAGTCACGAAGTTTTGCTCGAAAAGCAACAAACTGACAACTTTAATAGAAACAAATGTTGACAGGAAATCATGACTTTCCAATCCGCTGCCAAATAGCACTCATCTTTCTAAATCTAAATGTACTCCACCACTCCACAGCCATTTCTGCGTTAGGTCTAGAATGCAGATTCCATGGGCTGTGCAGCACACTTGAAGGCACCTAATACAGTCAAAACTTCAGAATAGTAGTTTTCAAAAACCTCTACTGGGAACGGACTGATAATTTTACATGGGACGCACTTGTATGCATATGCAATAACCTAAATATTAACCTCCTGGAAAATTTTAAGTTTGAAACCAAGCTTAGAAAAACAGCAAAAAGTAAACTGCTTTTACTACAATTCCCTTCAAAGCAAGTTTAAAATATTGCATCTTTTACTTGCTGGAAAGTAAGTCTGAAAGCAGGGTCTAAAATCAGCAAAAGTTTCAGAAGAACTAAGAAGTTCATTTAAGGCTATGTTATAAAAAGGTTTCTAAGGACAACCGAGAAGACATCCTTTCCACAGTGCAAAAGTCTACCTGTGCATTCATTTGGAGTTATTTCAGTCACATTACCTTTAGGATGGACAGATTTGGGGGCTTTTAAATTTAATTTTAGGAATAGGTCTGGAAGAAATAAACCTGCTTTTGCTCACCAACACGATTCTATAAAAGTTAGCTTCCAGATATCCAGAATAACTTTGTGAAGTATGGATAACTGAATAAACTAAAACTCTTCTTGACCCTGCTTGAGGAAATAAAAGGAAGAGGGCAAGAACAGTTCAACTTCACTACGCTAAAAAGCTTCACTATGCTGAGTTTGTCTCCTTCTGGCTGCTTTTTCCAAAGGATGGCTTCTAGAAAAACTCTAGGTGGATAACAGCTTCTCACTGCTCCATGAAGGAACAACCAAAGGGATCCTGAATCTAATGGAAATTCTTTTGTGAATCTTCAAGTCTAATCCATCAGCAGTAACCACCTTTTCTCCATACTGCACAGGGCTACCTTCTCAAAATGTGAATTTGCAGAGATTCACATTTTCTGCAAACGAGTGGTGCAAAGTGCTGATATCTGCATGACACGTTGTCTTCCATAACTCCTTGTCTCCATATATGCGATATGATTTCCAAGGGAGAGCACTTACCTTTCAATAATCGCTCTGCGCATAGCTTCTTGGCTGTACGGACACTTCCCCACTACAACTGCTGACAGATACACTGGATACTGCAGGAAATGCATCAGAAGAGCTCCCTGGCACCCTAACACGTTCCAGCGAGCCAGTTTATCACTGCAGGACATCGAGCACGTTCTGTCCCCACGACCTGGCTTCACTCGTAATAATCCCACGCGGTGATACCCTAGCCCCGGCATTCGGGCATCACCTGGCTCTCCAGGCACACACTTGGCCCCAGTCCTGTGAACATCTACCACCTTCACTCTCCCTAAGCCAGTCTCTCCGTGGGCTCTTGTCATCTCTGCAGAACGTTCACAGCTCTTCGGATTTGCGTTGTCTTCTTGTTTCATAGATACTTTCTGAACGGCCATGTCTCCAGTGATTATGGAAAAATAACCATCACCGTCAGTTTTCATTCTCTTGATTATATGATTACTTGCCATTTTCTCTGATTTCCTTTTAGCTTCTGGACCCAAATCATCACGGTTACTTCTACACTCTGCTGATTGCCCAGTCTCTGGACAATGTCCAGTCACTGGTGTAGAAAGTTGGTTCTCTGGTTCACTAATTGGAATAATAGAAGCATCTCCACCTAGAACAAAAGAAGTAACATCAAAATTGGCCAAAATCACATCTCATGACTAGAGCACATCACACCAGTAACAGTACAGCTACTACTGGCTTTCACAGATTTGCACTCAGGAAAATTTAATTACAAGAACACACTTTGTAATGAACATTGCCCTGTATGATGATGAATCAGACTTCGCTGAAAGTTGTTTAACTTCAACTTTTACCTTCTACCTAAGAAATAACCAAAAATGCAAAATTTTAAACAAAAATTAAAAAGCAAAAGGTATCAAAGGCATTTGACAAACTACAAGCAGTGCTGGAGACTCACAGAACTAGTCTGATCTAATTAAACAATACAAACCTTAAAATAATAACTACAGAATAACCTATCAAATAAGCATGTAAATTTTAATCTGTATCATTAAAACAAGCTTAAAACAAAAATTCTGAAGCTCAGTTCAAAGCAAACAAAGCCTGACAGGCACTTGAGAAAAAGGCAATCAAGAAATTATTCTTGCTATTAAATTTGAAGATGTAGGTACTAGTCTCATATTGCATTAACAAAGAAAACCATCACAGCATACTCCAGGAACACCAACAAAACCGTGAAAATGGATGAGGAACCAGTTCGCTGTGTGAAGCACCGAGGAGATACGCTTTGAGAGCGCTTAGGCTTCCTCACTCTAGTAACAGCCTCGCAGTTGAAGAACACACCAGTACGAGTGTGGTAACATCGAGACGTGTGACCAGCTGGTAGACCAAGAGATCGCGTTCCTACATTTTGACAACAGATTCTCATCTTTGTGGTGCTGTTTTCTTAAAACACACAAAGAGCGGTTTCAATGACAAAACAAAAAGTTGCATTCCATTCCATAATATGTTTTGGTTGAGGGGTGGTGGTGTTTTGGGTCCGCTGGGTTTTTGTTGGGTTTTTGTGTGTTGTGGGTATTTTTTTCCTCTTTTGTTTGGTGTTTTGTTTGCTTTGTTTTTGTTTTGTTTTGTTTGGCGGTTTGGGGGTTTTCGTGTTGTTTGTTTGAGGGTGGTGGGTTTTGGGTGGTTTTTTTGGTTGGTTGGTTTGGAGGGGTGGATTAGTTTTGGTTTGGGGTTTTTGGTTTGTTGTTTTGTTTTCTTGGGGTTGGTTGTTGGTTTTTTATTTGTTTGTTTGTTTGTTTAAGAAACTGTAGTAAATGCCCATGGTTGTTATTACAATTTGAATCCAAGAAGACAACGTTTAAAGCAAAGCAACCAGGAGATATGACAGGACCTCTGACAAGTATGTTAGTTTCTGGAAAATAAAATAGTAGCCATTATTGTTTAAGGAGAAAGCGAAGCATTCCACTGCAGTATATCACACTTACTGAGTTCTCATTAATTGCATCCAGCGAGAAAAATGCCAAACGTGTCTGTGGAGGACAAGTCAAGTACATGTCAGGGCACGTGCTGAGAACATGCTACTGCTCACCCTCACTCCAGACCAAAGAGAGACCAAAGAAAGGCTAGGGCCAGAAAAGATTCTACAAGTGGAAGGCATGAAATTGGTTCACTCCAGCATACTCACATGGGGTATGGCTAGAGAAGAATACAAATGTGATATTTGGTTTGAGTTTCCATTTCCCAGTTTCAGTTCCTGGAATAAAGATACTGCATTGCTGATGGGAAGCTGCCAACCACATCTGATAGAGAAGATACCTGTTAGGAAGAAAGTTTTCATGAAATATTTATTTAAGTTTTGATGCATGGGAAAACAACAAAAATTAGATGCTCACTGGTGGCTGCCTGTTCTTTCCTGATGAAGTCTATGAGGAGCCAATCAGTTACGCTTCTACAGACAGATGGGATCCAACATATTCCATAAACACAAACACATCATTAGAACCTCAGCAACAGACCTCAAAGGGTTGGATTCAGTGGAGTTAACTATCTCCTCAATCACGTATCTATGGTCTCCTCCTCCCGCTCTGTTTTTACCAGCACTGCAACTAATCTGATTCAGTGAGAGCCAGTCTAGC
The DNA here is from genome assembly GCA_009806455.1 of Tetrax tetrax. Classification (NCBI taxonomy): domain Eukaryota; kingdom Metazoa; phylum Chordata; class Aves; order Otidiformes; family Otididae; genus Tetrax; species Tetrax tetrax. Next base: position 57,456 of record WHYT01016270.1, read on the forward strand.
GGCACCAAACCGCAAGAAATGTACCAGTTTCTGCAGTATTACTGTTCTCCCGGCTCAGTTCCTTGAACCAGCTCATCCCATCCCAAGCATAAGAACCAGCTTATCCCATGTGAACAAGAGGACCGGTACGTGGGAAATGGCAAAAAGGCTACCCTCCACAGCTAGTCATCAGACCAGGACTGACATCACATGCAATCAGACCCTACTTCTTTGTACAGAGGCTCTACAAGAATGAGGAAGAAACAAGCTTTTGTGAAAGGACCTTAGCACCACCTGCAAGGATAAAAAATTAGGTCAAACACCTGCTAACAAATGGAAAAAAAAGTGTTGCCTACACACAAATACTACTGTCTCTTTCATTACATTCCCATCCCTGAAGCTGCAAAATCTGTCCAGTTCAGCTACAGGTCAAAACTGTTTGTATCACAACCAACCTCTGGCAGCACTGAATAACTGCACTTGAACTTCACGCCTCACCTCTGGAAGCTCCTCTTGGCCACAATTTCAGCATGACTGTCATTCAGAATGTCTCCTAAAGCAACAACCAAATGAGAACAACACATGTCATTACTGAAAAGGAGACAAGCAAGCAAACAGAATTTGATAGATGATAGTTTTCCAGATTTGTCAGCACTGGAAGGTTTAACATTGGTATTAGGTTATTCCAAGGTATCTAAGCTTCTAATCACTACAAAAGGAGGTCAATAGCCTTCACAAATGAAGGATAAGAGTCTTCACTCCACAGCAAGTCACAGACTTGTTTAAATACCAAATTTTAACTCTTCAGATAGCTGAAATCCTTTGAGTTGAATACACGTTGTCTTCTTTCAAAACCTACATGATGTTTGCTCTTAATAGTAAAACTTTATATTCTCAGATTAAGCATAACATCCAGAAAATGTCAAGTGTTTGGTAAGTTTTCGGTTAAAGTTTCTTGTTGCACTGTGTCCTATAATTACTTTTCTTACAAATAATTCCAATATTAACCAGGTTTACACACCTCATCTTCAAGGTTCCTACAGCGTCTGCCTATTGTGGTATCTGAAGGAACAGGATCTGTGGATCAGCTTTTATTGCAGGAATAAAGCACCAGGTGATAAAAAAAAGTCTTCTTTAACAGTTCTAAAAGTTTAAAGGTTGAAAATTCTTTAACGGATAACCATTAATATGACCTACAAACCAAGTTAATTTAAAAATAAATGAACGTTATCATAAGAGGAAAGTATTTTCTAAACTTAGGAGCACTGAAGAGAAACAGAGAGAGCTTTACTTTTTCCTAGCCAAATTTCTGTTTTGACTCTTGATACCTAGGTTGTACAGCAGTTTAATCACAATTATTTTAAATCAACCAGAAAAATGTCTGTACTAATACTCTTCTAAGATGGCTAAGTCACAAGAAACATCCACAAAATTCTCAAGGTACAGAATTTAGTTTCTTCTCTTTTGCTCCACTAACTCATTTCAGTATGAAGGACGTTATGAAGTCCTGTAACCGGTTCGTAGGATTCCTATGCACAAAGCTCACCCAGCATATGTTATTTAAAAGCACAACAGTATTTATTGCTCTGTTATAGCCTTGCACAAGCAGTTCCTAGCATAAGCAGTTCCAGCTCCTAGCATAAGCAGCTGCCAGTGTATGGTTTTCCCTTTGTGAGAGTCTCACCACCCCAACTAAGCCGGAGACACCGCGAGCAGGAGGGTGATGATCAGCGGGGTCAGAGCAGAGAAGGGAGGTGGGCGCAGCACCCTCAGGGCGTCCCCTGTTGTTCGCAGAGTGTGCTCTGGGTCCGTCCTCTCTCCTCTGCTCCGAGCCACCTCTGTTTCTCCCCTCAGCAGATCCAGCGGCAGAGAACTGACCAGGCGTTGGCGCACGCGTGGCCAGCGCACGCAGCAAGGCCTGCACAGTACGTGTCCTGCTGGCCAACAGCGGTTCCCGGACAGCAGCAACAGCCTGCTCCATAACAGCCCTGCCGGCCCCCCTCTCCCAGGTAACAGCCCCCCCAGCTCCCCTCTCTGAGGTAACAGCCCCCCCAGCTCCCCTCTCTGAGGTAACAGCCCCCC
>WHYT01016270.1:81865-121374 GCA_009806455.1 Tetrax tetrax
CGTTCCCGGGCCCCGCCGCGGCCCGGCAGTCGATGCGCGTGTGTTCCCGCAGAGCCCCAGCGCACGGAGGAGCCCGCACAAAGCACGGGACTTTTCGAGGCCGCCAATCGGGAGTTCGAGAGCGCGGAGGTAAGCGCCCGGGGCAGCGCTGCTGAGGGCGAGCTGTCACGGCGCGGCACAAGCGGCTCCTCGTTAACTCCTTAAATGACTTCGCACCATGAGGTGCCTTCTGCTGTGACTCAGTGGGAGCTTGTGAGCGGTGAACTACGCGGTTTATGGTGAACGGCGCCTTGCCGCGGCATATCTTCTTAGTTTGATTCCCTGCCGAATTTAACTTGAAGAAATCAGCGTGTCAGTGTTGTCACATTAAAAGCTTTATTGGCAAATGGAAGTCATCCTTTCACCTCGGGCATAAAATGTTCCTGCTATTGCATTAACGTTTGCCTTTTATGCTTAGTTAGTTCAAATTCTCCCTTATATTTCATGCTTTTCTGTGATCTTTTATATCCTTGTTAACATATGGCTTCACATCAGTCACTGAGTTTCACGATGCCTAGTAATTCCTGCATTTTTTACGTACTCTAGAGTCACAGTAGAAAGCGGTTGGGTAGCAGTGATAAAAGAAGCTTGCCAGAAAATACCATGTCTAATTGATGACTCCACTTCTCTTACTTTTAGTCAGGAAGTGACACTTCAGACATTTCAGAGGAACTTTCTACACAGGATGGAGAGGGAAAGTCCCCAGGAGAAACAGCATCTGGTTTGAAAACTGGACCGAAGGACTCTGCTCTCCCTGACACCCAGTTACAAAGGGAAGACAGACCAACGAGTACTTGCTCTTCTTCCAGTGTGGTGGGAGAAGTAGTAAAAACTATGCAGCATTTCATGGAGAAGTTCGGCATGGACCTGTTCACTGTTACACAAGCCTTTCTGAAAAACACTGGTGAAGTGGAGACTACTTTATACTTTCTGCAGACAGGGCAGCGCCTGGATGGGTACCCTGTGTGGAGCAGAGAGGATGATTTGGAATTGCAAAAAGATGATGAACGTGTCAGAAATAAATTGATAGCAAAATTTGGAGCTGAAAATGTAGCAAAGCGGGTGGCATTTAGGAAAAGTTAGAACAGTCATTCCCCTCTGTTTTGCTATCTAGGGCTGTGGGAGGAGCTTTAAAAAGTCATTTCAGAAATGCGACTGTGACATAAAACTTGATACATTCTGAAGTTTCAGAAATGCTTTAATTTTTTTTTTTAATAAAAGGCCTATTTTGTATTTTATTTTTATTTGTAATGCTGAGTAATACACTAAACATTTAAAAGCAGAAAATGGAGAGGTTCTCTACAGTATCAAGTTTTCACTGAAAATTTGCTTTAGATTGTGTATCTACTATATCACCAGCTGATAGTCCTACCTGTACACTGCTGCATGCAAAGGATTTTGAATGGGGTTGGCATCAAATCTGATAGAATCACGTTAAGTGCTCTAACCTGTAATACATTATTAGTGCTCAATAGCAGCCTGCTCTCTGTTGTATGTCTTACTTGAGACTGTTATGGATGATCATTGAATAACCTCCTCTTCCAGTTGTTGTCATTACCTTTTTCGTTTGTTAATGAACAGCAGCAGACACTTGGAAACTATGACAATGAGAATGTAACTGTTTAAAAAGAGGGATCAAGAACATTCATGCCAGAAGATGAGGCGCTTGGTCTTATAAGTTGCTGAGATGTTTCTGAGTGGCCATGTGTACTGGGAATGGCCAAAAAAGGTCACTGTGACGTTATAATATTCAGTCTCATGTTACAGAGATCTGTCAGTTAAAACCTCAGGCAGGTAAGACAGTCATCTCAGTTTTTATTACCACTTCCAGCATGCATTCTCCAGTGCTAATATTGCACGGGAGAATAACATTAACTGTATCATCTCGCGGCATGATTTCAAAACGAATGAATAGCTTGCATCTCTACGGATTAAAGAGTCCCAGCTTCTTTAATCCAGGCAAAGAAACACTTGTACCAGACCATACAGCCTAGTTGGGAAAAGTAAACCAGCTTTCAGGGCCACATGCAATAGTTCAAGCAGGAGATACAAGTTAAGAAAGAGTGCTAAGAGTTTATTTAGGTGTCTATCACCTAAGTCATATTTGAGAGAGAGAAAACCATTGTTAGCATACTGTCACAGTCTGAAAAACTCACTAATTTGAGCCTGAAATCCTGCTCTAGTCACTATTTTAATATTATTTGAAGTCAGTCCTGTAAATCAAATCAATTCTTTCAGTGAAATAAAATGGGCTCGTAAAAGCACAGTTTGTTTCTGTAGAATTATATTTTGGAGGTTTTGCTTATTGTACTGTGGCACTCAAAAAATTAAGATGAATTAGGAAATTGCTGATTTTAAGCCAAATTCAAATTATATTGAAAGCCAACATAACTTGATATAATGAGACTGCTACATCAGAAAACTGCTGTCCTGAAACACCAGCTGATTGTTTGGGGAGTTAACCAATGTAACCAAATAAATGCCAAAATTCTGTTTTCGACTATGGGGTATTTCACTGGCCAGGTCAATCCTGCTGAAAAAGTGAGACTTATTTGGTACGTGCATGCTGCTCAGACTGATTATTTGAGACTTGTGTGTAAGGCCAGACAAGCACTTAAAGAGAAAGTGCAAGACAACATCGCAATTAAAGTAGTAAAAGTTTAGAAACTTTAGTAGCTGGATTTGAAATCCAAGGACTGCCAACGACCGGGTTCATGAACAGAAGACCCATCGCCTCCTGCAGCCAAAACCTCCCGTTGTAGCCTGGGTGGCGTACACGTCTCAGCAGCACCATAACCTCACAATTCAATCAACGGTCATCTTGTAACCAAAACTGCTCTAGAATTCAAAGTGAGAGGTAGCACACATTAAAAGGCTGCAATAGAAAAAGATCAGGTGTCAGGCTTATTACATCTTATAATTCTGTGACACTTATTTTTAAGAGTGAGTTTGTGTTTTTCGGGGCAATTCGTCAGACACACAATGTCAGAGTTCAGAGTCTGCATACCGTGCGTTTGCCTTTGCAGAACCGTACAAACGCATTGCCTGCCGCCTGAGAACCTTTCCATGTGCACTTGGTGCACGCAGTAGGGTAGGAACTGAGATACAAACAGCACAGCTTACTCAAGGTTGCCCTCTTTCATCTGTTCTCAAAGGCACTGCTGATCCACATTTTTCCTTGTGCAGGCACACGGGTCTAGATCTCGTCAGTCCACTTTCCCATTAATGACCTGGAGATGTCACTGTATCACATGGTTGTGTTTCAGAAGGCCCTGCCTTCTCCCGCGACAAAAATCCTTGCTTTCTCGGCTTTGTCTTACCAAAGATACAGTTACATTCCTTCCAATATGCTGGAGACAGTTTCACTTTCCACATTCACATTCCCTGTACTATTGGGGAGTGTCAGGAACTCCCTTTTTTTTTTTTTTTTTTTTTTCCCCTCAAAGTAGTATACAAGTTTCTTCTTTGTATTATTGCCTGGAACAGCAATATTTGTGAAAACCTAGAAGGGTGAGCAGAGTGGCAAAGTACATGCCAGAATTTTGAGTTAAAGATAATTCCAGAGGCAGAAATACAGTGTCTGCAAACTATTGTCTAGAATTTGAGTATTTCCCATTTGCTTCCTTTTTGATTTAGCCAGCATTCATCAAAATCGATGAATTCTGGCCTTCCGTAAGTAAAGTTACCAGTGAAGAACTGATCGCACACACCAGACTGAAGAGCAACAGACAGGAATACTAGAGTCAGTTTTTAAATATCCCTTTGACTGGTGACTTCTTTTTACACTTCATAGGTATAAAAACAGAGTTTATGCTTCTGAACTTGCACAGCGTAAACCTGACTTTTGTTTCTAAACAGATCTTCCACGATCTTGCTTTTATGCACATGCCAAAGGATGTAGCCATAGTTTTAAGCGTCATGCTCACCATCTTGAAAGTCAGTTTTTTGTTGTTTTTCTCCTCTTCCAAAAAAATTTTAAGTCATCTTTGCTTGCATTAAGACAACTTTAAATTTTCACATGACCACACTGTGTGGCTTTGGTGCTTCCAGAAAAAAAAAAATTAAAATCTCACCAATTGCTGACTTGAAGAAACATAGCTAAAGGAGTGTAGTAAAGATACATTGAAATCAACAACCCTGCTTTTTCTTTGATCAAGCTTAGGAATCAGAAGTTAAAGTAATTTTCAAAACAGTACATTAAGAAAATGCATCATAAGCTATTTTTATGTCATTTGACCAGTGGCTGACTGAAAACACTATGAAGGATTTTGTCCAGCTAAACATTTGATAGACAGAATTGATTAAGTCCATTGAAAACAACAAAAAAAAAAACCTTATGCCACTCAAGCTGACATTGGTTAATGCAGAGACATAATTAGCAATGTACTGAAATGTTTGCTCAGAAACAGGCTTATTGGCACTTAAGGTAGGAAGCTCTTTACTATGACTTCAGTAAGAACAAGCTTCCGAGACTCCACGCTTTCAGCTGATTATGTTAAAGTCCATTTTAAAGTGACTTTAAAATAAATACAGCAGCAGTGTGCTTCTCTGGCACAGTATAAGCCTTACTTCTCTATGCCAGCCTGCCTGCTCTAAGTTGCATAAAACCTGTGTAAAGGAAGATACTTTGCTTTCAGGGGACTTACCACCATGCTGCCAGTGCTGCCTGCCCAGCGTGGATTCTGTCATTCAACAACAGGATTCCCAGTAGTAAAACTAGGATTTCCATAGCATACAACATCCCACCCTTTGCAGGGATTAGAGATTTACCTCTGGGAATATAGATACCCACAGTGCTATGGCAGTAGGTAATCTGTAAATGTCACTAAAGCCTAAATGTTGGATACAACTTCTGATGTTTTATCTTCATGAGTCTAGCTTCAAACCTTTGTTTACACAATACAAGACTGAGAGCTGCCTCTTCTGAATTGAGTCTGTATTATTGCAGTTTTACAGATGATGAAATGGAAATTCAGACTCTGAAAAGATACAGAAATAGCACCTGAAGTCTTTCCAACCACTAAGAATAAGATTTGTTTTAAACAATAGGATTCATACTTAGAGGAAGCCTATCTTAGGGGTCTCCAGAAAGAAACCATGTCCCTGAGGAGCAAACATCCTGTAATAATCCATAGCTGCTTTAAAAATGTTTTTAGTCTTGGTGATCAGGGCTGACTGCTTCATCCAAAAGAAAAGCATGACTGAAAGCGAAATTTGGACAGTGACTGACTTTGTGCTGAAGGAATCACCAGCAGCTACAGGAGAAATTCAGCTTGTATGGCGTACAGGCTTAGTAGTGTATGTGAGTAATTCAATGTGCACGGCCCTGTTTAGTGGTAAGGGATGTCTGAACACAATTTCAAAGGGCTTCTTCAGAAACACTGACATCTAGTCCTGCACCCAGAAACCAAGAAAACTCTGCTAACTAGGTAACAAGTTGAGGTCTGCCCTTGCTCACCCACCCCTTAAAAGGTATGACTGTACATAGTGGCGTTAAGAGAAATGCTGCAACAAAACACCGGCCTGTGAAATCTAAATACTTAACAATAATACTGAATGTAACAGAAATTAAAAGAAAAGCTCCTGCCTATATCATCTTTCTCACTGCTGACCAATTCTGCTTCTAGAGCTGCCTTCCTGGGCAGCTAACCTCCCCTACTCACCACTTGCTGTTACACAATTCATCCTGCAGCTCTCTCCCTGACTTCTGCAGTACGGTCTCTTACCCTAAAGGGACACACAGGATCTGGAATGCTGATGCCTACCCCAGTGAAGGTGACTACACAGCTGCTTCTGGGCTAGGAAGCTCTCCAGCTTCTCTAGGCTGCTACCCTTTGTGGTCCCAGAGCTGACTGTTAACTGGGGACAGCTCATCGGTTCATGCCACAGGTCCACTTTCTCTTGCTAACCAACCTAACTGCTCAGTGCCCATCTGTAAGGTGACTTTCCATACTTTCCTTTGCAGAATCAGTACATAACAAAATGCTCATGAATTCTCTGGTACAAAAAAAAAAAAAAACCCAGCCAACAAGACTTCCATTCTCCTCTCAGCTTCTTCAGTCCGCTGCTATAAACGTTGTCTTCCCAGTTTATTTATACCAATGGAATCTGTGTCCTTACCTTGTCTTTGCAGTCTCAACCTTAGCATGAATTCTTCTCAGTCACACATGTGGACTGTGAGAACTCCGAGGGAACAACTATTCTTGGTTTTGAAAGCTAGAAGACAGAATTATTTCAGCTGAAAAAAAAAAAAAAAATGATTCACATAGTCCCAGAAATGGATCCCCATATGCAAACTCAATATTTATTTTCAACTATAGCTGGTTTATTCCATTTTCCCATTATATAGTAAGTGAACGCAAACATTTCCCCAACAATGTCACCAAGGCTGGATGCCCAGGCACAGGGATGGAGCAAAATAAAAACTGGGCTTGAAAATGCAACCGTTCCAAAAAGCCACCATTCCAGAAACCAATGTCTGGTCATCCTTGTGTCTGTTCTGGCATTACATATCCTGGGTGGCAGCGCGACAAATAACGTTCTCTTTATTCAGCTTCCGTTTATATCTCCTCCTCTGCAGTGCAATTGCTCCACGTGGTTTCACTAGCACTTAGCTGTGGTCTGTGAGGGGTTGGAGCTCTGCTATCTGGTCCCACTCCTTTGGCATTCCGTTTGCTCCAACCTACACATACTTCCTCTTTCGCATAAGCCACAGACTTAATTTGGCAAACAGACCTGCATGACTGCAGCTTGCATTGTGGCTGAGCCTCCAGGGGCCTCGGGGAGTGACCCTGGGCGCCAAGAAAGCTCTCACGGGTGCAGTCGGGGTTCCTGTGTCACTTGTCCTTGCACAGCACATCCATGCACGCACTCATACACACATGCATGCACCTCTGTCCGCTTTTGCTCTAGTAAACAATTCTCCACTCTGCAGCCTTCAGAGAGTAGGTGCACACAGCAGTTTCTCCGCCTGCAGAATTTGTTACTGGGAGGAGTTCTGGACAAACAAAAGATCCAGTGACATATCTTTTTGCTCTTCTTCGGACTGAACGAGCCGGTAGCCCAGCAAGTCCATTGCATCCTTGCACACATTTTGCACTTTTTCTATTTTCTGGAAGGGAAGGGTCTTCCTCCAGGCCTGGGATACTGCCAGCGCATCTCTGGACCCCATTTCAAAGGCATGTGCTCCTCGCCCCTTCCCATGGGTGATGTTGTGCACCCACTTCTGAAGTTCTGGTGTGAAATGGAGTTCTGCAAAGCTGTACATCTGAGCAGCCCTTGCTAGCGGGTCCCTGACAATGTCCTCGTAGCGAACCAGCAGGTAGCGGTCTTTCAGGAAGCTGGGAGCGGCCTGACTGCCTGCCTTGTAAATCTCAACGTGGCTTTTGCAGATTACTTCCATCGTGTTGTAGGGCTCCATTTCTCCCTTTGTTCTCTGGGACCCCACAACAATGTTACTGTCATGTTTCAGGTGTGCCACTGTATTCTCTCGGGACCTGAATACAGCCCGAGGATCACGTACTAAGTGAATGATTTTGAGGTTCAGGGATGGATCTGTGAGAAGGGGGTAGAGAACTTTCAGGTCAAAGAACCGAACCTCCTTGATGACAACATGGCTGTAGGTTCTACAAGCTTCCTCCACCTTGCTGAACGGGTACTTCCCACAGATTTTCCTGCAATTGCTTGCAGAGATGATGTCACTGCGACTGAATGAGTCACAAGCAGGGGGGGAGCACAAGGCTCGGCTTGTCTCCCACTGAAATAAATCAGACTTTTTCTTCTGAGTAGACATGTAAGCATCAAACACAGACATGTCACACAGAAGGACCGACCTGACTAGGTCCCGCACTGCCATGTGCAAGACCCTGGCACTGTTCTGGTACATTGTAACCCACACGTGCCACGCAGGCTCCATCAGGTAGAAGACGCTGGGGTGCTGGCTGAAGATTTGTCCAGTGAAGGAAGATCCTGATCGCCAGGAGGAGAGAATGAGGATGTGGACAGGAGAAGGTTTTTCTTCCATGGGGGCATTGTTGCTGCAGGGTAGGAAGTGGAAGTGGATCAGAAGGAAGGACAGAACAGCCAGAATCAGGAGCACCTGCACTCTTCTAGGCTTCATTATGATTGCCAGGGACCTGCAGAGACAGAGGAAGTTCAGCATCATGAAGAAGGCAGGATGTGGTGCATCAGGCATCTGCCAATCCCTCTGTAGGCTCAGGGTTTTGGAAAGCTGCCACACTACCAGTGACACTGTGACAACCACAGCACAGGGTGTCTTTGGAAAGGACATAAATACTGGAGGGCTAGAAGTTTTCTGTAACAAAAACTCTGTTTGTCAGGAAGCCATTCTAATGCAGTCTTAGAAGATCACTGAAAAGTTTGTCTGCACTTTTATCAAAGTTTGAGAGTTAGCCCAGTGTATTGAAATAAGTCAGTACACAGAAATGAATACTTAAGTGTACACAATCCCTGCAGATATGATCCCGGCAATTTTTATGGAGGAGAGATGAAACAAACACTTTTATTGGAGAATTCAACAGTTCCACATTGTAACTTTTAAGCTCCTGCTCTGACCACTGTTTACAGTTCTTTTTATGCCTGAATGCTGTGAGAATACAATGTAGGTTTCAATTTCTTTTGCTTATATTCTTTTTGGAATTTCAGGAAACATTTATTGTCATCACAGGCAAAAACTCACATACCAAAGGAAGTAATTTGTCACTGTAATAAATCCAAGCACAACTATCTCCTTCACAATCAGAGTATCATAGGCATTTTTGCTGGCAAGGCCCACAAGGGTTTATCTCATCCATCTTTGTGCAGGCAGGCTTACCCACAACTAACTTCTTTCTTACCCTAACTCCCTTTTAAAGATGGTCTCCTGCTGCCCCTCCCTCAACCCCACGCATCCTATAGGTTTTTTACGAGAAGAGGTACAACAGAAAATGTTAGTCCAACTCAAAAGTCTGCCCAAAGCTGGCTCCTTGTTCCCCGCACTAAACCTCTCTTCTGCCTGTTGAGGATGACATCATTATTGGAAAACGTCCATTGTGCTGCCTGGGGACAATTCACAGCCTGAGTACCGGCTGGCACAGGAATCTGCAGGAAGTACACCTCCAGGGATGGGATCTGAGGCAGAAAGCGTTCACTTAATTTTAAGAAGTACAGTAAAGCCTGCTCTGCCAACTGCTCCTCTTTTGTGCGCTCTCCTCCCCTCCCCAGCCATGCCTGGCTGTGCTGTGAACACGGGAGGGTGCATTCAGCACCGGCCACCCCTGGGGACGTGCTCCCCAGAACAGCACGGCCGGCCACACAGCGTGGATGGCGTGCTCTCCTCTCACCGCGTACCAGGATGGCAGTTTAGCCGTGCCGCGGTAGAGACAGGCCTCCCCCGCCAGCGCAACTGCTTTACATTTCCCAAGGTTAACTAAGATTAAAAAACCTTACCGGTTCTCGGCCACAGTCAGTCCTTCCAGGTGCTTCCACAGCCAGCCAGGACAGAGAGAGCAGGGCCTTCAGGGCTGCGGGGCAAGCCGACAGCCCTCCTGGAGAGAGCAGCACTGGGGCCCAGGGCCTTACAGCTTTGTACATCGCTTTCGCACAGCCCGCCATTGCACCGAATTCAGGCAGCCGTGCCCACGCAGAGCAGCCACCTCCCCACTAAAGCCGCAGAGGTGTGAAGTGTACCCCAATGGGCCACAGTGCAGACATCACTTCCCTGCTGTGCGCTTTCCAGGTTATCTTCTGGGTCCATGGAAATGCGTGAATACTCCTGGTCAAAACTTCCCTAACCTTCTCCTTATGCCCTGCCTCAATTTCCCTCTGTAGTGAACCTTTCAAACTAATTTGCATGGAGATGCCTCCTCCCATGATTTTTGGGAAGCAAGGGTGTGTTTTTATCTTGAATCAAACCAAGGTGGGACAGCTGGATGTTTTAGACATTTCACAGATTATGCAGACCACCCCTGTGACTCCTCCTGGCGTTTGCCTGAGAAACGGCCTCATGTGATGCCACAGCTTCTTCACTCTTTACCCAAGAAGCAGTGGTGAGTATTGCCCTGACCAGCCTGTCCCGCAGGGACAGAGAAGGCCTGAAATTAGTTTTGTGTGCCTGGTGAAGTGGAACAGAGGAGCAGCAAAGAGCGGTAGAGATTCTAATATGAAAGAAATAGTAATTATATAACCTTATATTAACCTGTATCTCTCAATCGTGGCAGCTGACATGTTTCTAAACTAAAATCTTAAGCTTAACAACATTTCCCCTACGGCAAACACCCAGAAACAAAAGTGATTCAGTTCATTGCATGTTGCAAAAATGAAATATGAAGCCGTCACAAAGCTGCAAAGATCAGCTCAGAATGACTGAGACAATCTGAGCTGCAGAACAAAAACTTGCACACTGTTACTGTCTGCTGGCAGAGAGATGAGCCAGGATTTGGCTGAGAGGAGAAAGAACAGGAAGAATCTCAAGGCACTAAGGATGAAGAATAGAAACTACTGAAAAACAAGACAATTGAGTGTCACCATGTTAAAGTCTCCCACAAAGAACTGGGATCTGCCTGCCTGAGCAGCCAGAGTCTCAACAAAAAAAAAAAAAAAAAAAAAAAAAAAAAAAAAAAAAAAAAAAAAAAAAAAAAAAAAAAAAAAAAAAAAAAAAAAAAAAAAAAAAAAAAAAAAAAAAAAAAAAAAAAAAAAAAAAAAAAAAAAAAAAAAAAAAAAAAAAAAAACAAACAAAAAACACACAAAAAAAAAAAAAAAAAAAAAAAAAAAAAAAAAAAAAACAAAAAAAAACAAACCAAAACAACAACAACAAAAAAAAACCTTTTAAGCTTTTCCAGAAATACACAGGGGCCTTGGAAAAGCTTGATCCTGACAAAGAAAGCAGCAAGCATCCCCAGGGAGACATACGCACCAAACACACTCTTGAGCACAGGCGGTCTGTCCCCAGAGTACAGGGTTGTTGAACCTATGCATATTGGGGCAGGGGGTGACAGTACAGCCCAAAATGCTTCACGTTATGCGGCTTGAGTGCTCTGCAAATCTGGGGGGAGCTCTCCAGACCTGTACAGACCCCTCATCGCTGTAGTGGCAGTAGTATAGCAAAGAGGATCTGGTGCCAGAGAAGCCCCAGACAATGGTCTTTGACGGCACTCATGGTTGCTCATATTTTTACCAAATCCTTCTTCAATTTGGCCTGATCAGCTTCTGCAGAATTAGAACAGGTGGCATGACAGTCACAAGTGCAAAATGCTGAGAAGGGGCACTGAGAAGATAGTTTGGAGAAGCAGAAACTACCCTCTAAGCCAGATCAACAGCTTCTGACTGCAGGAGGAATCATGCAGCAATTTATTGGCCTCCAGATATTTACTGTGTTTTACAAAAATCATCTCCCAGTTCAGGCTGCTGAGCATGAGCAGTGAATATCGTTCTGGGCATCAAAGCATCCACGCCAGATACCAAGAAATGGCTGAAAATCTCACCTTAACAAGTCCTCCTGAAGCACCATCAGACCTGGTTCAAGCAAAGTTGCCCTCACACACATACACTGATGCAGTACACACTTGTCCAGCCACTCATGTGCGTTCAGGTACCAGCACTCCGCCTTCACGCTGGGCTCTCACAGACACATATACTCAGCTCTTACCTGTACCTGTGCCGGCTCCCTCCTGTCCCCTTCAACTGTGTGTCTCCCAGCTCCAAGGCTGACTACAGTCCCCACCTACTTTAACCAGACTTGAACTATAAAACTCCACCCTATGCTAAGCAGCAAAGCATGGGAACGGCAGTTTCTTGTTGGGGCACAAATGGCCAAACACTGCTGGTAAAGGAGAAGGGCCAGGAAATTAATGAAGGAGACTGAGAGGTGCTTTTATGTTAAGTCCCACTGCAAGCCCCAAAAGAGACTGCTCTCCATAAAAGGAACAGGGATGTCTGTGGAGTGTCAGAGCAGAAGACAAACAGGAGCAAGGAGGACCAGCTTGCCCACCAGGAGTGCAGAGACCGTGTTGTCAGCAGATTCACATGAAGTCTTTTTGACTCTTTTCTGTCTATGCCTTGCTTGAGTTAAAAATTTGGAGGCTGGGAAGGAAAATTGTGTGAAAGGAGCAGTTGGACTTGGCCTGTTAATGATTCACAAGAGTGTTGGAGCTGCAATGCGGCTGTGCCAGGTAAGGTAGCGAAGCAGGGCAGCACAGGGCTCAAGAGAAACGCATGGTGTCCTGTAACTATGCAGAGACAATCGCTTTGGGTCATTCCTATTCCAGGTCTCATTGTTTGTCACACAGTTTGGAGAGGTGTAGACCTCTTGATGGTATCCCATCTTCCAGAGCATCTCACTGAGCTCCTTGCTTGAGAGCAGTTGGAATATAGGAGACAGCAGAAGCAAAAAATCTGGGCAAGGCTGGTCCTTCCAGCAGGAGCAACAACCTGAATGGGGCAGGTCATGTTCCCTTTCACTTGCTGGGTTGCAAACACAGATGGTCAAGCCCTGCTAACCCTGGGCTGGGAAACAAGGAGACAAGCTGGCAGTGCTCCAGGTAGGGCCCTGCAGAGAGAACGATGCAGTGTTCTGTGCAACCTGGATTTCAGCTACGTGTTCCTATGCCCTGCACTGACACCATTTGTAGGAAGGATTTACCTGTATGTCATTAAATGTTGCAGAACTGGTTTGTACAGGTCACACCACTTGAATGGCTCTTCCTGAAGCCTTATTCCTCCCTGACCAACAGTTGCATGAACAGAGATGTATCAAAAATCCCATTCCACCTGTATGTAGTTTGTCCAAGACATGCTGGTGATTTGGCACTGATATTCAGGCTTCACGACAGCACTGAACACTGCTCTGCAGTCCTCTAGTCACGGGGCCAAGAAGATTTTTTCAGTTGCACAGATCTCCAGTTTTAACTACTTGGCTGAGCTTTCCAGAAGGCAGCCTCTGTGTCATGAGCAGTTGCAAAGAGGAGGAGAACGTACTCTTCTTTGGAGACAAGGCTTGGGAGGGCACACTGTTCTGGCACACTGCATTTCCCAAGACCTGCACATTGTAGAAAGTGAAGGAGGAATCCTCTGGCTCCTGAACAATGGACATAATTCTCCCTGTATGTCTGAATCATAAGCTTTATGAAGCAAAGCAGAAGCAGATGGCAGTCAGCCTTTGCTTAATGGCAGTGAAGCCCGTATCACCTGTCCTTGTACACCTTGCTTCCACCTCGCTTCCACCTCACATGATGGCTGATCACATTTCTGCTTTCTACTGTCCTTCCATGATTAAAGGTGTTTTCTGGGGACTTGGAGACTAGTGTGCCCTCTGAATTGCCCATGCAGCCAGATTTTCCATTTCTTATACCCTGAAGAAGCAAGCAATGCGGGCTTTGCTCCCCAGCACACATACACAAAGCATACCTGACCCAGTGCAGCAGCAATGGGAGTAGGCTGAGGAGTAATGTCAGAGGTATGCACTAGAGGTAACTCCCCAGTGCTGACACTGGACAAGACTCCCTCCCTGAGGGCATGTCTTTGATAGTCCGATGAGAGAAACAGGCATACTAGAGCAAGGAACTAGCCACATGCCCTGTCTTCTGCCATCATCAAGAGCAGATGCCCAGGGAAGAGACCAAGCAGCACGTTTCCTCTCTAGGTGCTCTCCTGGCCTGCAGTGGGCTCTGCAGTACGACTCACCTCTCTGAACGTAGGTGTCCAGAATAAGCTAGTGAGTGATGCCCTAGAAGTTCATGTTTCTTTCTGTTTGCTGTGACAAGCGTAGAGGGTGATGTTTGTGAGTAGACATCTGCACTGAAGCTATATAAAATCAGTTGAAATGAAGCCTGTCTTTGCATTTCACAGCACTTAGATTTTTTTCTATTCACTTGTCCGGCGATGCTTTGAATGCACAGATACTTTTGGCATCACCGGTATTTCCTGGCAATGAGAATATGTTTGGCTGCATGTTATGAGAACTACTTCCTGCTGTTTCAAACCTGGCATATAAAAACTGTATCTGGTAACACCATCTTTTTTTTTTTTTTTTTTTTTAAATCAAGAGAGATACTGAGTACTTTCTCCCTATTCACAGTCTTTAAGCTATACTGCATTTTAGCATCTGCTCTTACATGCCCTGTAGAATACAACTCATCTTAGACCAGGTTGATATCTAAAGCAGCTCATGGGAGTCATGCTGCAGAAGTCACTTTCCAATGACTGCAAAAGGAGCCCTTGCAACTAAGCCAGAGGGGGAATATTAACCCTGGAGCCATGTGTCACATGTAAGATAGATTACACCCCTGTGCAGTATACAAGGGGACTCAGACTGATGAAAGGCCTTCATACATTCTGCATCCTTCGCCCCTCATCTTCAATACATCAAGTTGTCTGTCTCATGAGCCCTGCCCTCCAGAACACTCTCCTTTAGAGACAGCAACGTTTATTCACGGACAGGCTTCCAGGCAGAGATGAGAGGAACATTTTCTTCTAAAATTTGAAGGAAAGTTTGCTATCTTGCAATATCCTGTTTGGCTCAGATCACAACATTTACCTTAGAAAAACATTGAGACGCTCAAACACAAGGACTGATATGCTGCCACTTTTTCTTGCCTTCCTGGCAGAAAGGCAGATTTAGGAAAATACAAGCCTCTCTCTTGTGTTTGTTAATATTTATTTAGAGGGATCAGTTAGTTCCTGGTGTCACAGTACACCCGGAAGAGCTGTGTATGTGCTGGGATGGCTCACGTTTCCTGCAGCCCAAAGGTGTGACATCAGGGAGCGGCCTTAAGAGTCAATGTGGTAACTGCACTGGTGAATCCCTGCCACAGAAAAAGATCTCCCTTTCAAAGCAGAGGGAGTTCAGGTGTTTTCTAGCTGGCAGCACAAAAGCTGTAAGGAAAGATGGAAGTTTATGGCTTTGCAAGATAGAGTGTGACAGAAAGCTACACTGTGGCTACTCATATGAGGGCCACGCATTATCTACTGTACTGGTCACTGGATTTTGAGTACTGCTGCATTTTTGTGTTTTGAAATGCACAAAGAAAGCCCTGCTCCTTGCAGAAAAGAAACATGGTAATCTTAAAAAAAATCCCAACAACAAAAACCAACCAACCAAAAAAAAAAAAAAAACCAAACCCCACAAACACAAACAAACCTCAAAGTCTGTATGTCAATTGCTCATCAATTTTAAAGAGATTAAGGTAACAGAGCAGAACTCTGGCTTTAGGAAAGAGTTTCTTTTTTTTTGGCAGGGATGCTGTATATAGTCACTGTGGTTGCTTTAGAAATCATCACTCAGAGAAGATGGAAAGGAAACACAGCAGTCAGGCAAGCAACAGAGTGCATAGGAGCAGCCGCACAATATCTGTGCTAAATTCCAGTCAGAGCACGTTCCCCCTGAGCCAGAGCAGAACTTGCACCATGAGGCATCTCTCCAAGAGCAGACTCGTGTGCTCCTGCACTCATATTGCTATGGCCTTTCCTTTGTGTTTGAGATAAGTTTTGGAGTTATATTGTGATTTAGAAGCAGTTTGAGATAAATAGACTTGTCTGAATAGGCACAGGAGGACCCAAAGTTGTAGTAGGGAAGAGTAAGGATGGTGTCTGACTCCCTCCCCTACTCTGCTTGCAGCTGCAGTGTCTCTGTAAATAGTTCTTTTACTAAAGAGCTAAGTCACCCTGGCAAGCAAGGAACTTTTCTGTTGTCATTCAGCAAATGCTCTGTGAAACAGACTGGTAAGACCAACAGGAAAGAAGAGAGTATAATTAACACATAAAGGCAATAGCTAGAAACTGCAAATTTGCAAAGCACATGTTATAGATAAAATAGGTAACTGAATTTCCATATGAAAACCTTTACATGTATGGAAACAAAATCTGAGGTTATGGATAGCAATAGGTTAAAAATATTCTTCAGACAAACAATTTTTTCCACTTTCACTGTTGGAAAGTAGGCAAAAAATACCCCCACAAACCAAAACCTAAACCTAAACAGTGGAGCCTAGAATATCAAAGCAGGTGAAAATATTTGTTTTCTGAGTGTCCCTGCACAAATTGATCTAATATCTCAAGCGGCAGAGGAATGGGAAAATGGGAAAACAGGAGAGAAAGAAATAAGCTTATTTAAAAAAGGCTCTAAGAATGAGGTCACATAATACTTTACCAACACATTACAGAAAAAGGGAAAAATACTAAGAAAAAAAAAAAGTATTTATTCAGCTTTTTAATTTATTTCACTGGTCGTCTTCTGCCTTCTTTCCATACATATGCAGTCTAAAACCAGAAATCAGCACATGCACTGAAGCCTGGAGTAGAACAGCTAGTCTAGAGTTGAGAGGAACAGCAGCAATAAGCAAACTGAAGCATGCCTAGTCCACAAAATGCACTAGAGTGCAGAAGACCCTGTGCTAGCACCAACTACTTCTATCAAGCATCCAGGAAACAAATCATTCAGACATACTGACAGCACCCATTTGCTCTGGCAAGGCTTCAGGGAACACTGACCCAGGTTAAATATGCTAGTGGAAGACAATACACGACAAAGCAAAGGGCTCGTACAGGTCTGGGCTCCCAACGCTGCAAGAGAGCACGTGCCAGACACCTAAACAATGGGGAAGATCCAGGGCTTCTGCCCCTCAGAAGGCTTACCCGGTGCTGGGACCCCAGGCTGAAGGCCAATATAGAAGAAATAACCCCAACCTTGTTCTGACCAGTTGTTAAGCTTAACTAGGCAGCTTTCAGGTGCCTTCCAGCTACTGGAACCCTGCTGAGGCTGTCTTCCATGGCTGTCCTGTCAATAGCAAGAGTTTGCCCATGCTGAACATTCCTTTTCCTCCAGAGCTTCTCTACCCTCTCACAGTCTGGTTTGCAAAATCCCTCCCAGTCACTTCAAGAAGGTATTGTCTCCCAGCTCACTGCTGCCTCCTCCTTTTATATCCACAGTCTCTCCCTGGCGACTTGTCCTCCTTGTGGAAACCTTTGCCATGTGCCAAGTATTTCCTTCCTCCAGCCCTCATGGGTAACGCCACCAGAGCAGGTCAGCTCACCTGACCTCTGACAGCCTGGGGAAATGAGGTTATGTCCCAGCCCTCACATGTGAGGAAGCTTTGCACAGACATCTTCCCCAGGGTCCGGGTCCTGGTCCCCCTCCAACTCCCACACCACGTTCAAGCCTCACCTGAGCTCCCCAGCAGGCTGGGCCCTGGTTTGCCAGGACCTCCATGATCATCCCCAGGCCACCTCCTTGCAACCATCCTGGGTCCAGCTCAGGGCACACCACATCTTCCCACTGCCGGCGTACAGAGCACCTGCATGCTGGTGAAGAGCAGGCCAGTTCAGACAGACTTTCATTGCCAAAGGCCATGGCCCCAAGGCAGGAAGACACTCGGGGATTGTTCCAGGCTGCAGCCCCCACTGCAGGCACCCAGGGCTGCAGGAAGAGAGAGCAGGCAAGGCTAGGGCCAGGCTGCATCCTGGTTCCTGGGGCACCTGGGGGAGCTGATGGTCTCATTGCTGGCAGGTGTGTGATTTGGCCCGACCCACCCACAGTGCCACAGTTTGCCCTGATGGGTTGGACCCTGCTGCTATCCCATTTGGGAGCTGAGGACTTGTACACCTCACCTTCATTTGCTCATGAGCTGAGAAGTTCCTTCTTTACATTTTTGTGGATGTTATCTACCTGGACTTTAGCAAAGCCTTTGATACTATCTCCCACAGCATTCTCCTAGAGGAGCTGGCAGCTCATGGCTTGGACAGGTGTACCCTGTGATGGGTTAAAAACTGTCTGGATGGCCGAGCCCAGAGAGTTGTGGTGAACGGAGTTAAATCCAGTTGTCAGTTGATCACAAACAATGTTCCCCAGGGCTTAGTGCTGGGGCAGTTCTGCTTAATATCTTTATCAATGATCTGGATGAGGGGATCGAGTGGTCCCTCGGTAAGTTTGCAGATGACACCAAACTGGGCAGGAGTGTCGATCTGCTCAAGGGTAGGAAGGCTCTGCAGAGGGATCTGGACAGGCGGGATCGATGGGCCGAGATGAAGTGTATGAGGTTCAATGAGGCAAAGGTCCTGCACTTGGGTCACAACCACCCCGTGCAATGCTACAGGCTTGGGGAAGAGTGGCTGGAAAGCTGCCCGTTGGAAAGGGACCTGAAGGTGCTGGTAGACAGCCGGCTGAGCGTGAGCCAGCAGTGTGCCCAGATGGCCAAGAGGGCCAACAGCTTTCTGGCTTGCGTCAGGAAGAGTGTGGCCAGCAGGAGTAGGGCAGTGATCGTGCCCCTGTACTCGACACCTCGAATACTGCGTGCAGTTTTGGGCCCCTCAGTACAAGAAGGACGTTGGGGTGCTGGAGCGCATCCAGAGAAGGGCAGCGAAGCTGGTGAGGGGTCTGGAGCACCAGTCTGATGAGGAGCAGCTGAGGGAACTGGGATTGTTCAGTCTGGAGAAGAGGAGGCTGAGGGGAAACCGCATTGCCCTCTACAACTGCCTGAAAGGAGGCTGTAGGGAGGTGAGTGTTGGTCTCTTCTCCCAAATAACTTGTGATAGGTCGAGAAGAAACGGCAGGGAAGGTTTAGATGGGATAGTAGGAAAAAATTCTTTACTGAGAGAGTGTTCAGGCACTGGAACAGGCTGCCAAAGGAAGTGGTGGAGTCACCATCCCTGGAGGTTTTCAAAGAATGTGTAGATGTGGCACTTCAGGATGTTGTGTAGTAGGCATGGTGGTGTTAGGTTGGCGGTTGGACTTGATGATCTTGGAGGTCTCTTCCAACCTTAAGATTCTATGATTCTATGACTCCCAAGGCAAGCGCTAGGCACAAAGTTGCCTCACTTTCTAGGTCCCCATGTCTGGGGCCGGTGACCCTTGTCCTAAACATGGCCAGTCCAGACAGTACAGAGAAAAGCAGAAGCACACTGCAAGCCTACTCCAGGATATACAGCTGGTGGTCCCCAGGTAACACAGGGAGGATGGCTGTGGATCAGCCATAAAGGCACTGAGGGAGTTTTACCAGAGGACTGCAGTCCTTGTTCGAGCATCTGAGGAAGAGCATCTCCAGACCTGTGTCTTGGCTTCCTCCTTGGTCTCAGTGCTGAAGGGGCTTTCTTTGGCACAAGGCACTTCCAAACACCAGCTTAGGCCACTTTGTATGGCTGGCAGGGTGCTCTAGGCCACACCCACACAGTGACGCACAGCATCTGGGAGTACAATGCCTGAAAAATTATACTAGCACATTTGTGGTTTAATGCTAGTTTGCTATCGCAGAAGGGAAAACCTAGGTGTGGTCAAAAGGCAGTGTTATGTTTGAAAAAGATGACAATAGAGGATGTGGCCTGGAGAAATCTAAATATCTTGAGATTTATGAGCTACATATACGCATATGTCTCTGTCCCTCTTGGCGTTCCTGGCCAAATGCTGCTGGGCTAAGAAGAAAGAGAACAGTGTTAATCATTGCAGAATATTTGCCTGTTAACAGATATCTCTGAGGTGACTCTGAAAGGAAAAGAGTCCATGAAGGGAGAGCAGTCTGAAAGGAACAGCTTTCTCTGAAAACAGGAACTGTTCGTTAGTAATGGGAAGGAAAGCTGCAGAACCCAAGATATGTGAAGAAGATGTCATAGAATCATAGAATGGTTTGGGTTGGAAGGGACTTGATCTCTCACCAGACCAGGTCGCTCACAGCCCCATCCAACCTGGCATTGAACACTTCCAGGGATGGGGCACCCACAACTTCTCTCGGCAACTTGTGCCGGTGCCTCACTACGCTCACAGTAAAGAATTTCTTCCTTAAGTCTAATCTAAACCTACTCTCTTCCAGTTTAAAGGCATTCAAGGAGATAGATGAAACTTGACAGCTGCAGTAGATGCAAGATAGCAAAACAAGGCAGCAAGGTCATACTGTAAAGGTGTCCTGGCCCAACAGACCCCCTCACACACCTCACACACTCCTACTTATTATTTGTCAATGTTTTGTCTTAAGCAGCTCAGGTGATTTGGCTCTACTTGGAGGTCTAATGGCCTGAAATCTCTCAAGACATCTACCATTCACCCATAGCCCCAGCTTCTCTCTCTATCTTTCTGTTCTGGAATTGCTTTCTTTGAAGGAAAAGGATGTAACAAGGATACTCAGCTGATATGTCAATGATCTTTTCACCCACTGCTATCTTTTTCATATAGTTACCTCCCCTCTAATGGAGTACTGGTACCCAGACTTTCCTGGGCAGGGGAAGGGGAGGCAATGAGATGACTATGGAACCTGGCAGGAGGTCTGGTAGTGTGTAATCTAGAGTTAGCTCACTTTCCCCATCACTGAGGAGACAGGGTTGACTTGTGGATCCCAATTCTGCAGGAGGACAGGTGAACAGAGCTCTAGGTGATGACATGAGGCACTCCACAATTTGCCTCTCTGTCAGTTTCAGAAATGGCTCCATGAGCCCCTGAGCAGCTCACCAGAACAGGTGGTCCAATGGCCATTATCTCCTCTTGACTGCACAGGCATTCCTCCTGTTTCCACAGAGTGAACAGACACCAGGCCACCAGTTCCTTATTATTTTGTAGAGCTGATATATTCAGCAATCAGTAATCCTGGCAGTGCTGGCATGTCACAAAAACCCTGTACAGTACAAGTGTTATCTCCTCTTGACTGCACAGGCATGCCTCCTGTTACCAGGGAATGAACAGACACCAGGCCACCAGTTCCTCATTATTTTATGGAGCTGACGTATTCAGCAATCAATAACCTGGCACTTCTAGCATGTCACAAACATCTTGTACAGTATGAGCACTTTATTGTGTGCCACCCCCTTCTTCGACACTGTGGCAGGAAATACCTAGCTGCCGCAGCCTTGAATGCTTGGGCACCAGCACCTAGAAGTGCACCAGCATATAGAAGCTCAACATGAGCCAGCAGTGTGTGCTTGCAGCCCAGAAAGCCAACTGCATCCTGGGCTGCATCTCCAGCAGCATGGCCAGCAGGTCGAGGGAGGTAACTCTCCCCCTCTACTCCGCTCTTGTGCAACACTGCATCCAGCTCTGGAGCCCCCAACATAAGAAGGACACAGACCTGCTGGAGCAAGTCCAGAGGAGGCCACAAAGATGATCAGAGGGCTGGAGCACCTCTCCAGGTGAAAGAGCTGGGGCTGTTCAGCCTGGAGAAGAGAAGGTTCTAGCGAGACTTTATAGCAGCCTTCTAATCCCTAAAGGGGGCCTTTAAGAAAACTGGTGAGGGACTTTTGACAAGAGCATGTAGTGATAGGACACATGCTTTGTAATGGCTTTAAACAGGAAGAGGGTAGATTTAGATTACAAAGAAATTCTTCACTCTGAGGAAGGTGAGGCACTGTCACAGGCTGCCCAGAGAAGCTTAGGATGCTCCATCCCTGGAAGTGCTCAATGCCAGGCTGGATGGGGCTTTCAGCAACCTGGTCTGGTGGAAGGTGTCTCTGCCCATGGCAGGGGGGTTGGAACTAGACAATCTTTAAGGTCCCTTCCAACCCAAAGCATTCTATGATTCTGTGACTGGCTCTGGTCAGTGGGCAGTGCCTCCCAGCAGCCGCTGCTCTGTCAGGGGCTACGTGGTGGGGCAGAAGGGCCTCAGGCAGGTGCAGACAGGGCTGTTCCATGGCAAGGGGCCAGGCCACCACAGCAAGCCTCAGGCACCAGCAGGGTAAGAGGGGCCGGCTGGGTGCCTTTGAGGCTCTGAGGCGCTCTCAGCATGCCGCTGCTGGTGACAGGGCAGGCCCCGGACAGCCAGCTGCAAGGCAGAGCCCAGCCTGGGGCACCGCATCACCATGGGCCGAGCAACGGTGCCAGGTCAGGCTTGGCCACTGCGTGGGTCACAAGAGAAGCACAGTGCAGCGACTAGCATGTCAGAATGTTTATTAATAAAAAAGTCACAATAACTTACTCCCTTTGTCACACAAAGGGCTCAGTATAAAGAGCTCTGGCTTCCTAAGGCAACACAGGTAAGTGAGGCGTGGGTACTTTTCTCTTGTCCTCTGAGACAGCGGCCTTCTGTCCCAGGGGGAAGAGCAGCCAGCACAGGAGCTACTGGCCATGCGGGCCTGGCTCAGAACTGCCACCTGCCCCGCCTGCAGCTGCTCTGCAGGCAGCGCAGACCAACACGGCGTACAAAGGCAGAGCATACGGAGAGCACTGGCACTGGACGCCAAAGGGTGTGCAAGCTGCAGTGGAGGAGGAGAGAGAAGCGGCTGCTTCTTCCCGGAATGCCGAGGGGGGTGCGGAGCACAAGAAGTGAAGCAGCAGGACAGCGGCTGCTTGCAGGCGGGGCGTGTAGGGCTGGCTGGAAGCAGCCCTGCCTCCCTGGCTGCTGCCCCACACAAGGTCTAGCCTGGCAGAGGCAGGAGGCCAGCGTGGCTACTTGTCACACTCCAGATCCTGGGCCCCCTCAGCACCCTGGTAGTGCATCTCACAGAACTCCTGAATGCGACTGCAGGCCTCCAAGATCATCTCCTCAGGCACAGTGATCACCACACGGAAGAAGTTTGGGTACTCAAAGCACTGAAATGAGAAAGGATGAAGGTTGCAGATTGCCCGGGATAGTGCTGTAGTTTCAGAGCCCTGCCTTGGGGCTACATGCCATGTCAGCAAGTGAAAATGGTCAGTGTAGGACAGACTGGAGGACAGTACAGCTGGGCTCTTGATCCCTTAGACTGCTTGTTTTTTTCCTGTTCCAAGCAAATCTCCCATCTCCATCTGTGTAGATGTGATGCTGAGAGGGTGACATGCCAAAGGGCTCTGTATGGACTACACAGGGAATGGGCTGGAAGGAACTAGGGAAGGAGAGGGCTGGAGAGTATCCAAGGCCCTGCCCATATTCAATGCTAGAAGTGAAGCTTGAAGGAG
The DNA here is from genome assembly GCA_009806455.1 of Tetrax tetrax. Taxonomy (NCBI): domain Eukaryota; kingdom Metazoa; phylum Chordata; class Aves; order Otidiformes; family Otididae; genus Tetrax; species Tetrax tetrax. The sequence continues at coordinate 104,742 of WHYT01016270.1, forward strand.
GTGTGCACAGATGTTCTCAGCCTAGAGTCCATCCCTGTAGGACAGGGAGACTTTCCAGGAGACTGGAAACTGGACAAAGAAAGGAACACGGGCAGTAGCAGTCCCAGGCCTCTGAGGGAGCAGCTTCAGCAAGGAGGTGTGAGGATACATGGGGTTCATACGTACAGCTCTGCCAACTTGAGAAATACAGAGCAAGGCTGGAGCTAGGAAGATCCTGGCAGCCTGTTAGTGAGCTAGAGACTGCCAGTCCTCATCCTTACACACTGCACTTGGAGCTCATTGCTAGCACATACACACCATTACAGACCATGGACACTGCACACACAACTCCCAACCTGTCCCCAGAGCTCAGGGCTGCAAAAGCCTGCTGCTTCTCTCCCCATGCCTTGGCCCCACAGGTCCCCGGGGCTCTCAGTGTTAGGCTCACCGTGGCTGGCAAGCAGAACACAGACTGCTCCGAGATGAGTCGCTCAGTGAACTCCACATCATTTTCAAACTCAGGGAAATGCTCCATCTCAATCTCAACCTGCAGCAGAGATTTAACATGGCAACCAAGGGCACCAAAGTTATCTGCAGTGTCCCTGCATACCCCCATGGCCAGTCAAGTGCAGCTGTCTGCCCTCAATTTTTGCTCATGATTTGGGCTGACTGGAATGTAAGACACTAACAGGAACATATAAATGAAAACTGGGGTTTCTTTAAGAAGTATTCATTAACCGCCTAAAGCTGGCATTTCAGTTAAGGACTTCAGTAAAAAAGCTGATGTCAGAGATACAGTAACCAATTAGAAGTGAAATGGAATAAATAAGATATTAAAAAAGAGCTTAGAAGAGAACTCTAGTCAATATGCATTAATAATTGTCATGCAAGAAATCCATGTGCTAAGAAAAATAAGTTAATGTTTTGATTAAAAAAGACAGCAAGGTCTAGAATATCATAAACAAAATACTTGCAGGATGATATCATTAGTAAAGTGACATGGAAATGCTGACATGTTCAATACATATTTCTTTTCTCCATTTGGAAAGAAGGAGGCTGTTCCTTTATCCCATAAGGACAGGGATATTCTGGCCATTTGTTTATAACCAAAGAGTATTTTAAACATCTCATGAAAATATTCTTAAACAAACCAAGTGACAGATAATTTGCATGTAGAAGTTCTGAAAGATCCTATGGAAAAAAAAAATTACCAGATGATTTAATTTGAAATAAATGTTCAGATACTGCAGAAATACAATAGGTGTGAAAGGATCTTAGAGCTGTGCCTCTATACAAAGAGCACAAGCAGAGTAATCCTGGAAACGGGGTCAACTGATAAAGACTATCTGTAGAACATTAACGAGACTGATATTGCACTATTCTCCAGTTCTGGGTCCATGTTTTTAAAAGCTGATGAAAAACTGGAGACACTGAGACAAAAAAAAAAATTAAAAATGTGTTAAGATATTTAAATGTCTCAACTGAGCTTGCTGAGATGAAAACAAAATTTCACTACATCATAAAAAGTTAAAAAAAAACAAAAAAAACCAAACAAAAAACAAAAGCAGGTATAGAAAAAGAGGCAACAGCACAGGCAGAAGACAGACATGCTAGTAGGCAGGCAGCTTACATCTTCAACAGAACATATGATAATCTGATTTGTGGTGTAGGGGGTTCCCATTGCCAGCAGGCTTCAAATCCAGGTAAAACAACATTGTCTTGCCACATGCAAGCCAATGAGTTCTGTGCAGGAGCAAGCAGGTGAACTGTGCCAACCTCTGCTCTGTGAGAAGTGCACAACACACTCTGGCCTTCTAAAGTGACCAAGGGATGCATCTACCACACAGGGGAATGTGAAAATGCATGGTAATGGAGACCTGGTGCCAAGCACCAACCTGAAACCATTAACAAGCACTGGCAACAAGATGTAGTGCGAGTGTTGATGATCTGGAAATGGCAAGTCACCCTCCTCGCTTACCATAAGGTACATGGCTCCGGCGGGACGGACAGGCTGGAGGCCAGGGATAGCTGATAAGGCAGCATAACAAAGGTCAGCATTGGACTGAAAAGCAGAGAGGGGAAATTTCAAAACAAGAGAAATTCCAGGAAGCAGCTCAGCAAATGAAAGCCAAGCTCTGGACCAGGACTGTAAACAGATTTGCCCACTGCAAATAAAGGGAAAACAGAATACAAACAGCATGGGTGATTATGGCCTTGAGTACAGCAGTTGCTGAGCTGAGCTCAGCAAGTCAGTGCCAGACATCCCATCTCCTGGGTCGTCAGCTCCAGCTGCAGGGCTGGGCTGCCTGAAACTCCTTGCAGCCAATATTTCTGACCCAGTTACCACATCTCCTGCTGGAAATTGGATTTGTTAGGCTTTCCTGGTCACAGGCAGAACTCCACTTTGAAGCAGGGTGGGGAGGGATGATGAGCTAGATATGACTCCCTCCAAACAATCCATGAACAAAATGCGCTGACCTGTTACAAGCTGTTTACCTTGAGGATGCTGAGGGTGTTGTGGTAGAACTCAGGGGGTGTTCGGTGCAAGATATGTTCCAGTGCTCCTTGGACAATTGTACAGGGTCCCAGGATCCTTTGGCTCAGTCTTAGAAGGCCGTCCCTGATCTGAAAGAGTGATATTTGCAGCCTCCCTGAAGAAAAGGGACAGCTCCAAGGCCTGCTCTCTGTATTTCTACAGCTGTTCACACCCCTCTCTTCGGTGAGCGTACAGAGTACTAAAGAACATTTGCTTGACTACATGCCAGTATGTGCAGACTATTTACAGTGTCATTCTCTGTTGCTCAGTTGCAGATTGTAATGCCAACAAAGACAACCTTTGGAGCTTCCCAATCTGACTCAAACCAGTATGGAATACAGCTAATACAAATAAAGCCAGAACTGTTCCAAATACCACTTTGCATTTTTCTTAGGTTTGGACCCACAATCTACACTTTCAAAGCCAGGTAGGGACAACCAACATTAGCCCTTCTGCTCACTCAGTTGGTCTTCTCTTCTCCCTCTTCCTCTGCAGAAAGCCCTCTAGGTGGAAAGGTCACTACAGTAGACAGTTGTTCTTGTAACACAGCTGAACAAATAGCCAGATAAAGCACCAGCAGCACTGCAAGGTACTTACTTTTGTACTTGCTTTTAAGAGAAACCATATAAGAGCACACAGAGACCACACATGGACTCCACATGCTGGACAAGCCATGCAATACCTTCAGTGCACGCTGCAGCTATTTGATAAGAGAAGGAATAAGCAGCACACAAAAAAAAAAAAAAAAGACAAGACATGTGACCAGCAAGTCGAGGGAGGTAACTCTCCCCCTCTACTCTGCTCTGTTCTCGTGAGACCCCACCTGCAGCGCTGCGTCCAGCTCTGGAGGCCCCAACATAAGAAGGACACAGACCTGCTGGAGCAAGTCCAGAGGAGGCCACAAAGATGATCAGAGGGCTGGAGCACCTCTCCTGTGAGGACAGGCTGAAAGAGCTGGGGCTGTTCAGCCTGGAGAAGAGAAGGTTCTAGCGAGACCTTATAGCAGCCTTCTAATCCCTAAAGGGGGCCTTTAAGAAAACTGGTGAGGGACTTTTGACAAGAGCATGTAGTGATAGGACACATGCTTTGTAATGGCTTTAAACAGGAAGAGGGTAGATTTAGATTACAAAGAAATTCTTCACTCTGAGGAAGGTGAGGCACTGTCACAGGCTGCCCAGAGAAGCTTAGGATGCTCCATCCCTGGAAGTGCTCAATGCCAGGCTGGATGGGGCTTTCAGCAACCTGGTCTGGTGGAAGGTGTCTCTGCCCATGGCAGGGGGGTTGGAACTAGACAATCTTTAAGGTCCCTTCCAACCCAAAGCATTCTATGATTCATTTACGAAGGAGCAGCAGAGACAAGGAGTGTGCTACAGTGTATGGGAGCAGATGTAACGTGGAAGCGACATGAAAAGCCTAATGGTGCAGAAAAGCATGCAAGCAATTGGGTGACACCTATGTGAGAGCAAAAGAGCAGTACATGCCTGTATCAGCTAAAGCCCTGGTGATCCACATCCTGAAGACACTGCAGGTCTGTTGCCATTAAAGGGACACTCAGCAGTTCTCACCTCATTGCCAAAGATGTCTCTCCTGTCATGAATTAGGATCCAGCCCATCCGCCAGCCAGGGACTAGCCACCTCTTTGCCAAGCCACCACAGGACAAGATTGGCACGTTGGTGCTCAGAGTTGCAATGGGTTCACATTTACAGTCAGCAAACACCTGCAACAGGAGGCTGTGTTAGAGCTGTCCCTGCCTCTTATTGTGAGAGCTGTGGGGCTGTGCATGAGGCACAGAAGTGATAGGAAATTGATGGTGAAGCTCCCAGCTTCAAGGTATGAATATGGTAAGTGCACTCACATGAAAGTGAGATGTTTGGAAAAAGAAAAGAAGCTGGACTTGAGAGGTACCCCCAGGACTGCACACCAGAGGACCGGGAGCTCCAGGCATGGACCCAGGCACAGTGTAGGGGAGCAGAGCTTTCACTCACCTTTTGAGACCTGACCGCCATGGCTAAAGAACAAGTGCATCAGAAAGGACAGGCAGCATGGAGGTGCAAAGAGTGCAAGTGACACTCACCATATCTCCATAGATCTCGTCAGCAAGGATGGGCACGCACTGTCTTGATGCCACTGTGGGAGAGAGGGCACTCAGCCTGGCCACCCTGCATCCTCCATGGGAGCAGACTTGCCCTTTGCTGCAGGGCCTGGGGGGTTCTGAGGCAAGCTCTGTCCCAGGGCAGAGGGTCCCTATTCTCCTCCTGCAGGCTGCTCATTCTGAGAGCCCAGGCGCTGGAGATCCCTGCCCTGCTGAGCCTACTTCCGCTCTCGCCCATGGGTGCGGGCAGCACAGCCCTCCCACTGACAGACCAGGGCTCAGGAAGCGCAGGGCTCCGTGTGAACACGCTCCCTCCACAGAGTGGAGAAGTGAGCACTCCAAGTCACAGAGTGTTTGAGGAAGAGCAAGCCACATGCTCTCCATGTTCTTGTCCAGATAAAGCAACATCTTCACACTGAGCGAGGCTTGCTTCCTGAGCTGAAGTCAGTCATAAGAAGAGAAGCAAAGCACTGGTGCTGCAGTGATCGAGACATGGGCAATGTCTGCAACCACGCCCCAGACACACACAGGCAGGCTCACCTGCCAGGATCTTCTGGAGGTGGCTCTTGCTGAACACAGAGCCACAGGGGTTCGACGGGTTGTTCACAATGAGGCAGGCTGTCTTCTCATCCACCAGAGACTCCAGGTGGTTCAAGTCAATTTCCCAGGCCTTCTCTGGCTAGCGAAGTGAAGAGAAGGGGAAGTAACAGCTGAGGAGCTGGACTTGCCACACAGGGTGAGGTGTGACAGGGTGCCCAGGGTTGATCAGGTCACCTTCACAAACTTCCCAGGCAGGGGCAGGGTATTTCTGAGAGGCAGAAGTGTCAAGGCTGCTCCTTCCAGGCCTGTCACCACTTACCAAGAGGTTGTAGAGTTTGACCTCAATCCCCATAGACAATGCCAGAGTCTTATAGAGGGAGAAGCCGGGCCGCGGCACCAGGATGTTCTGGCCTGGGTTGGCCAGCACTGCCAAGGCAAGCTCTATGGCCTGGCTGCAGCCACTCGTTAAGATGACATCCTACAAAGAGTGCACAGGAGTCAGCAGAAAGCACAGCCACTCTGAAGTGCCCCAGCCACATGGGAGTGATACAATGCCCAGGCTCTGCCAGATGAGAGCTCCTCAGCCAAAAAGACAAGTCCAGAGCCTGACTGAAAGCAGGAAGCCTCCAACAGCTGGAGACCTCAGTCTCCTCCTGAGGAGAGTGGAGGAGAAGGGCTGAGGGCAGGGGATGACAGCACCAGGAGGCTGCTGTGGGACAAGGCCGTGGGCTAGCCTTCAGTCCCACAGCTGGGCAAGGGAGGGACGGGGCAGGGGCAGGGCCGCCATGCCACACGGTCTAGGCACAGGCAGCAGCACCCTGCCCGCACGACAGCGGGAGTGCCTCAGCTGGGCACCAGTACCTGGGCCTCCAGTGGTGCCTCGGGGCAGCTGTAGTATGCGGCCACTGCTTCCCGGCAGGACTGGTAGCCTGGGGAAAGAGGAGGCAAACACGGAAGGGAGGTTTTTACAGACCATTTCCTTTTTCTTGCCAGTACAAGGCTCACAGCTGTCGCCCAGCTCGGGAAAGTCATTTGTTAGTGACATCGTACCCAGGTGGCAGAGATCGTCCTGCCTCAGCCAAGCACCATACAGCCCCGAGCTGGGACAGGCAGGCCAAGAGCAGGGACAGATCCTGGGCAGGGAGGCAGGCCCTGGCCCCTGCATGTCCTGGACACAGAGCTGGCGGGAGCAGGGTGGAGGGCAGCCAGGGAGCTGCGCTGACCCAGCAGGAGGCCGAGTGCTGTTACACGGCCTTCACCGTTCCGTGATGGCACGGGCAGCCCACCCTGTCACCACATGGACGGTCCTGTGACACAGGCATTATCTGTGCTCTAATTGCAAACAAGGCTCCTGTGGTCTGTGAAGGCAGGGAGCCCAAAGGGAGTCCTGGTCAAGGCAGATTAGAAAAGAACTTGGCTGCAACCCATGACAGGGAGACACAGTCCTGAGCCCTTCTGGGTGCCTGAAGCTGTGCCTGCTCTAATGCCTGGGGAGCACACAGCTTCTGCAGGAGGCCCTGGGCCTCAAACAGATCATACAGTAAGTGCACTCTGGTGTGTCTGGGGGATATACATGCTTGTGTGCTCATGGGACTATTGGTGAGGGCAGCTGCAGGGTGCTACTGGAAAGATGCCAGTGGGCTCCATATACCTGCTGTGGTACAGGAGCTGGCACATGCCTTCATCCTACTCTCACAGAAGAGCTTTGTCAACTTACCAACAGATGGAGCATAACCATTGTAACGTCCTGAGTCCAAAACCTCCTTCACAGCCCGTGTGACCTCATCGTTTGTGGGAAGGTTTCCAAAGACCGTCGGGTCTCCTTTTTGAAGGGTGAAAAATAGTAAAGTTCTCACTGATCTGTGACAGGCACGGAGCTGTGTGGTTGTCTGGCCTATCCCTGGGTGTTCACACAAGCTTTGTGCTTCAGAGCCCTGCAGCTTGCCAGCCACACAGTTGACCCCACTGCCCGGAGACTTCAGCCACAGCACTATGCTTACCTAAGGACAAGGAGATCATAGCTTTGTTTGGGTTAGGCTCCACCTTCATGCTGTCTACGATGGCTCGGACAGGATTGAAAGTCTTCTTTGACATTTCAGAAGCCCTGACAGCCCATCTTGGCTTCCGGCCCTTCACCTTCCCCATGGATCTGCTGTTCCCATTGGTCTTGAGATGAACATCCAGCATAGGGGCATGATCTCCATGGCCATTCACTTGGATCAGGTACGAGTCCATCCTGAGAGCTGCCAGTGTGAAGTGGATTTCCTGGGCTTAGTTAACACATGCCAAACAAGGGATCTGCCCATTTGGAGACACAGCTCATGACTCTCTGAAAGTAAAACTTCTGAAAGCTGTAGACCCTGCCTACTGCCTATGGATAACTCTGTCACCAGCAGCAAATAGGGCTGTGTTCAAGGCCAGGATGGAGTGAAACCCCACACATAAGTGAGAGCACAATGCAGTGGGAAAGATAAAGGCACCTCTGCTTGCTGCACCACTGCCTCGCATGGACTTGCTGTGCTGAGGAGGAATAGGCCCTGCTAAAGACAGCAGCATGTTGTAGTCACTGCTTGACTGCAGATACAAGGCTCCACTGACAGAAGGACCTGGTCACCCCTTCCACCTCCCCAGCTATCAACTTGCACACCTCATGCTGCAACCACAAGGATCAGCCCACTATGTATGCTCGCATCCAGAACATCCCTCCGGTTTGCAGACAGAAATGCAGCACTGTTTAAATCAAATCTCAGGTGCCAAAACGGTAGTTTTGGTCCAATGTTATCAGGATGCACTGGGCAGTGTCAGGGTATAGGTTAGAGACACTTGCCTCTGTCAGCAGAGCAACAGAGAGCAACAGCCCAGCCCACAGACCCTAGATCAAAAGCCAGCGCTTAGAAAATTGAGCTAGACTCGTACAGCCAAGAGGCAAATCAGGGAGGTGGCACTGCCCAGAGCAAAGGGCCTGCAGTTCTGCCCGAGGCTGTGTAGCGAGCAAGGCATAGCAGAGGAACAGCTGCATTCTAGGCCCCCGAACACACACAAAAGTCACTTACACAGCCCAGCTTGTATATCCAGAGCACAAGCCAGACCCAGCCATCAAAAGCCTTACTTACAAACTGCTGCTGACTCAGGGCTTTCCACCTGCAGAAGGTTAGGGACAGGGCACACAGAGACCTCCTGAGCCACCAAGTCCCTTCTTCTGATACTGGCACGCTATCTTGTAATCCTGCCATAACCTGCTTATGCTCCCTGTAGTGCCCTATTCCTCTGCTGCACTGAAGGACAATTTGGCGAGCAGTGGCCCTTTCCTGATGGCAGTTACTCAGCCCCATCCTTGCAGATATTCACAACACAGCCACCCCTTCCTTGCTGCAGAGACTGAGCTGGCAGGGTTGCAGTGTTGCCTGGTTCAGGCAGGATTTGCCATCTGAACAAATAGCTCACTGCCTCAGTGAAGTTTGCACCTAGAGATGTCCCACGCTGCTGCGGTCACTCTGCCAGCTGTGCCTCGTTAGCCTGTTCATACCAACTCAGGCTCATCTAACAGGGTCACAAAGCAAGACTTCAGCTTCTCTGCTGATACCTTCTGGGTCTCCTTTCTACCAAAAGGCAGGCAGCTGAAGAAACATGCAGCAGGCCTGCATAAAAACTGAGCAGAGAAATTAGCCATATATCTTAGTTCAACAGCAGGGCTGAGTCCCAAATGTACCGTCTGTCCCAGCAGAGCCTTCACAACACCCTGCAACGTGATTTTCATGCAAAGAGGAGCTGCAGACACAGGCACAATGGATGCTTTACACATAAGCAGCCAGGGAAGAGCTCCCCACTTCTCCCCCTGAAAGAAGCAAGGTACCAGAGAATAGTACTTTACCTTCTACAGCACAGAGAGGGAGACACCAACAAGCTTGGCAGTACAGTCCCTGCTTTTCATCCAGGACAAATCCCCTTGAGAAGAAATTCCTGCAAATTCTTGCCCATGAAATAAGCCCCCAAACTGGGCGTTGGAACTGAATCGCTTAGCCATTGGCTAACAGAGAGGGTTGCTCTCCCCACCCAAAAATGCCCTCTCCTCCCCATTGCAACTGTGCTCACTTCAAACACCTGGAACATGCCTGCGGATTAACTCTTTCTGGGGGCAGCCTACAGAGGGACGCAGCTTGGCTTCCTGGAGGCCCTGGGCTGCCACTCTTTTGCACCGCTTCCCTCAGCCCTCAAAGGCTGTGAGGGGCACGGGGCAAATCTGCACAGAGTCCAGGTATTCCAGCCCTAGCACCTTGTAATGCACCAGGAGTGGACCGATGCACCCCAAAACCTCTGGAAGGCATCAGTCTGTCCTGACCTCAGAGGCTCTGGGCTCCCAGCGCACCAGCTGAGAAAGGACAGTTTGTGGCATCCTTGCAATCAGGAGACATCTTCCTCCATAGGCTGAACGGAGGCAGGCACTTCCCTAGCAAGTGTCTTGGAGGCACCAGGACCTGAAGGGTTAAAGGAAGCCCAAGTTGCCATGGGTTTGGGTTCTTTCTTTTTTTTTTCTTTTTTGTTCCTGCAAGGCCCAAGCAAACTCATAATTTTGGCAGATAACAGAAATTATGCAATTCTTCCCTCTCTGATGGTACTGCAAAGCACAGATTACACCATTCCCAGAAGGCCCTTTTTTTTTCTAAGTGATGTGAAATCTATGCCTCCCTGTCCCTTGCCTCCTGCAGGCTTGGGATAAATAAGAGAGGTATCTGCATCCTCCCTGTCTTCCAAGGGCTGCTCCAGTTCTTCCCTTACGGCCTTGGCAGCAAATGGCCAGAGGTCAGAGTTGCTCAGGGACAAAGGGATCCTGCTAACCGTCCTGCAGACAGACTGCTGTTTCACTGCAGGGAGTAGTGGTCGCTGTGATTTTTGCCTGTTTACACCTGCTCCTGTGTGGGAGGAGGAGGGACCACTTGTGCTCATCCCGTGCTCACTACACCTCCAGCAATATGGCTGCACCTGCCCAGGTGCAAGCAGTGTCCCTTTTCTCAGCGCCGGCGCTGGGATGACGCTGCTGGGGAGCTGTGACCCGGTGTTGACCGCACTGGTACAGTGGGCACTGCTGAGGCCACGCTCGGGGCTGGAGGCGGGGTGGGAGGTGGTGGGGTGCAGCCAGGGTCCCCAGCCCCAGACCAGCTGGCTGGCCTCCCTCAGCAGCCATCCCCTGATGGCTTTGGACAAGGAATAGCACCTTTCAAAAACACTTCACTGAGAATCATTTTGTATTGAAGCTGCTTGGACTCTCTTCTGCTGAGAGCTGCACAGTTCCAAACTATTTCCTTTCTTTTTTTTTTTTTTTTTTAACTTATGCCTGACCTGAGTGACCTCCAGAAGCTCTTGTGGAGGCCCTCTTCAAGCACCGGTGGGTTATTTTCTTCCTTCCCTCAGCTGGCCCCGTCTCTCGCCATGTGCAGCCCTGCCAGGGTTAAATGTAGCGTTGGGAGGCCTCAAGGACGATGCTGCTGCACGTTCTGCTTAGCAAAGACCTCGAAGCTGACGCAACTGGAGCTCTACCTGTAACACTGCACACAGCAGAGGGGTTCAGGGGAGGGCATGGTGGAAGCCTGCTGCCACGAGGTGAAAAAAATGTGGCTCTGGAGACGTAGGTAGACCCAGTTACATAAGGCTGAGAACCTGGCCAGAAGTGGGGGGGAAGACAGTGGTGTACAGCAGGGTCAGTGGGTTTCTACTGCTGGTACTACGCCTTTCTCCTCTCTGTATGACTCCAGTCCTTCTGGATGCTCTCACACAGGGTCTGCAGCCCCCCATCACCTTGTGGTGCACAGAGCCTCCCAGGGCTGAAGCACGAGCACACAGCTCAGCACTTCATATCCTACAGATACGGCCAAGCCACAGCCTGCGCGGTGCGGTGAAAGAGGCGCCGTACCCGGCAGGACACGCTCTGCCAGCAAGGCAGCTGGCGGCTTGGCCGCGGGGATCTCTGTGCCCCGCTCGCCCTGACTAGCCTCCTCCCTGCAGTTCGCTCCCCTGTCTCAGCAGCTCTCTCTCAGGTGTCTTGTTGCTCCATCTTTCCTACGTAGCTTGAGCAATTGATTTTTGTCTCTTCCCAGTGGAAGGACAAACTGGTGATGGCTTCAATGGTTTTTTGGCACGGAATTGGTCTGGTACCCGGACTGCACAGAGTCCTGTTTCTGTGAACAGAGGCCAAGCCAGCAAGAGCAAGCAGTTCCCTGTTCCAGAACCAGCCACGTTACAAAGCAGGACTGACAAATGGCTGTGGAGCACAGGATCACTGTACCGACAAACCTGTGTCGCTGTCAGGCTGCACCAGTGGAGTTTTGCCCATGTGCCCTGCACCCCTGTTCAGGGTGCACCGCTCCAGGGACAGGCACCCAGCACAAAAATCCACCGGGGTCAATAACAAATCACCTCACTAGTTATCTCCTCACATTTTGCTTTTATTTTCAGCAATTTCTGCCTGTTCCTTTCTGACACTGGTACAGCCCCAATCAGTTCAGGACTGGTATCCACAAATATGCATCTAACCTAATCTCTGCTTGGTCTCTGCATTTCCAGTTGAATCAGCTTTTAATAACCAGCTACATGCTTTTTCCTTTTTCTCTCTCTTTTTTTTTTTTTTTTAATATCTGTCATTTGGGTGAGCACACAGCCATGAAGTCTCCTTGGCACTCATGAATTTTGTGACTCTTTATCGATTCCCACAGCATATTTATTTTTATAATGCTGCAGCAGGTTTCCTGAAATGCAAGAGACAAATCTCGTCTGTTACAGGTCAGGTCACGCGGGCACTCTGAAAATGCACATATTCACAGTTAACTGCCTTGCGGTGCGGCCATGGCTGCTGTGCCAAACCTACATAAATCTGCATGACTTTCTGATCAACCCATGATGACGGTTGTGCCTCCAGCAATCTTGATTGCCCAACATTCAGATGAAATGGAGCACAGCTCCTGTTATCTCTTTGCATAATCAGAGCAGAAAATCAGCTCAAAAAAACCTCAGCTAGGTTATAAAGCTGTGCATGCATTGTGTTTAAGAGACAGAAAGTTGACGCAATCCACACAGAGTGACTCAAAAATATACAGTAGCTACTTTATCTATCTGCCTGTACTTAGGATCAATTTTTATTTAATCTCAGAAATAAAAATCTGACAGACATTAAAAGGCAAATTGCACAGTCCAGCTAGAGACGCACCGTTCTGGAAAAGCCGCCGGTGTACAGCAGCTGGCTTGCAGGGCGCTGTGAGAGCTGGGCCCTGGAAAGGGGAGCTCTGGCGCCTGGGGCCTGTCTGATCTCTGCACTTGTGAAAGTGGAACAAGGTGGCTTACGCCGTGTGCGAGTGCAGGGCATCTCAGCGGGGACAGCGGTACTCTCCTGCGGGCCCTGGCCCAGGCTGAAAACAGCTGCATTAATACACCTGCCTTAATGACTGCCATCTCCGACAATTGCAATTCCTCTCTGTCAAGAAAACTAGGGAATGTAAAAACCAAATGCTCTCATGTCCATGGCACCGCGTGGGCCTCCCACAACACCACGGCCTGCGAACGCCGTGCTGCAACGTGATAGCAGCTGTGCTGGGCACTCCAGACTGCTCTCCCCAGCCACAGACCACCGCAGCACGGCGCGGGGAAGGGCTCCAGCCTTTGCACGCTCCGCTGGGACACTAAGTCCCTTGCAAGCATGCCGAGAGACACAGTGCGCTCCAAGCTTGTGGAGAGTTGTAAGCACTGGTGAGCTGCAGGCCCCACAGCCATAATGAAAGGCCTGCAAGCCCTGCTACCGGTACTGAGAGGAATGCTCCCCAAAGTATGACCTTTAGTGGCTCCTGGGTACAGGCACAGTGGAGAGAAACACCTCGTCCAGCCTTGTGTTTTGCGTACATCCAGGTAAACGTTATGTAAGCGCATACCCTGTGTCTGAGTCACAACTTCAGGGACTTGACCTGCTGCGTGCTTTGTTGTGGCAGCTCCCCCCCATGGCCTTGAAGTGACAGAGACAGTGACCAGCCAATGGAGGTGGGGTGGAAAGGGGCATGGTGGCTTTGCAGGGCGAGGCGACACCATGGGCTTGCAGCGAGCGGGGTGGGCAGCAGCACCAGGCGCCTCCTCTCAGAGCACAGACAGGCCAGCCCCTCTCGCGACTCAACGTGAGCCCCAGTGACAGAAACCCAAGGGATCTGCTCCAGCGACAGCTGCTCCTCTCCTTACAAAGTGGTGAAGTCAGTGTGTGGGGGAGAAGTATTGTGGTTTTTTGTAGGGGTGCCTAAATCACATCCCTTTTGCTTCAAGCTAAGCTCACTGCTTCCTGACCATGCTAACAGCAGGAAGAACAAAATATTCCCCTCCTGTTGACAGCAGCTTTTTACAAGTTTCCAAGTTGTTAAGACACCTCCCTGTTAACAAGCTTAGAAGTTGTTAACAGACACCTGTTCTGTCAAAGGACAGAACTAGGATCAATCTTTTTCTCACAGGTTGTATTTCTGGAGCTTTCTTCTGCTTTCCTCTGGATCCCCTCCAGCTGATTCACTTGCCTCTGGAAACAGTGTGCAAGACTGGAGGCCTAACCAGTGCTGCAGTGGGGGCCAGAGGAATTTCTTCACGTGTCCTACATGTGACATTCCTGTTTATACACCCTAGCAATGTTAGTTTTTTTCGCAACAGGATGACATTGTGGACTTGAGTTCAGTTTGTCATCCACAATAACCTCTAGTTCTTTTCTGTGGCACTGCTGCATCATCACCGTGCTGTGCTCATTGTTCCTGTGATTATTGATTTATGTGGGACAGTCAATAAATCTGGCTGTGGTGTCCAGCAGTGATTGTGCTGCAGCTCCCAGCTGCCTCATACTGGAGAAATATGGGGCAGTTCATGACTTGCTCCTTCCACTCCACCCTCCAGGTTCCCAGGGAGGGCACTGAACCAGTTCAGAGCTCTTGGCCCATGGCAAGCCAGGCCAGGCCCTTCCCTCCCTTTAGTGCAGCAATGACATCAGGAGCAGTCAGAAACAGAAAAGCCAAAAATAGAATAAAATAAAAAAAAAGAAATTAAAAGAGAAGCCAAAGCAGAGGTGAAGATTAATATTTGTGTCCTCAGCTTCCTGTTGCTATCTTCTCCTGACTCCTACTTGTTGCAGTGAGAACAGGAACACAGAAGACAATGCTGACCAAGCTCAGCTGTGGTACTTTGAGTGGGAGTGAAGGGACGCAAAGCATTTTTTAAACAATTCTCAATATGGCAACAGAAATTGAATAAGATTGACTCAGTTCTACACCACCTTGAATTTTGTACCTCGCTTGTTAGCAGCAAATACTGTAGTAAAACACTGAATGCATCAGCAAATCAACAGAGCAGTGCTTCCCAGCTTTGTCTTTGAACGAGTAATTCCAGCACATCACAAATTCCAGATGAAGCTTCAGCTTAGGTTGCTGGATGGCCATCAGCAACACTCTGCATAAGAAACATTTCATCCATTCTCGTGACTCATGATTATTCAACTTATTCAACTTCATATCCCTTCAATTATTCACCTTCATATCCCTCTCATGGCAGTCAAAGCTCTACTAAGCAAAATGGCACTGCCCATGGACCTAAAATTACACAAAGGGTTGCTAAAGCTTTTAAGCTCTTCCTGTGCATGGCAGCAAGGAGGCCTGGCTCTGGCACATGAACATGAGTAATGCAACATACGCACACCAAAAGGTGTGTGCAACGGCCTCACTGCTGAGCATCTGCACTATCTCCAGAGCCCTCGTCCTAAGCTCCCTGTGGTCTCTGCATTTTCTAACTTATCATCATCGTACAACTCCCGTCCTCTCTATTTGAACTGAGGGTTGAACAAAGAGTTCTTTTGTTTTGTTTCCCTCTTATCCCCATACTAAGTAAATTTTAAGACAAGTTTTCAGATCTCCTGTCCTTCATGGAGTCAGGTGAAATGTTGAGAGTGTTTTCCTACTGCAGTTCACAGGCTTATTATGGTATCAGTCTCTAGGGTTGTTGCTTCTGCAAGGACAGAGGGCAAAGCAGTCTTACTCTTGCTACCAGTCTTACAGATGGAGGAAATGTATTTCTGCATCTTGGTGACAAATTTGGACCTCTCAGGGCACATATTCAGACACCGTATCTGAGACCTCATGGTGTAAAACCCTGTTTCCCTAAAAGTCTGTTTTCCTAAATGCAATAAAAATATTTATTTGCAACACTAAAGCTTTTCCCAGCAGCGTTTGGTCAAACTCTTGGATAAAAGCCTTCACTCCGCTGTGGAGTTTTCTATGCTTCCCTCTGTGTTTCCAAATTGTCCTGCTGTTTATTTTTTCCCCATGACACACAGCCTTTCCTGAACCAGCTCTGCCCTTACCAGCCCTGAGAGATGCTGACACTTGTGCATGGCTGAGATCTTGGGCACTCGCCTTCACTCCAGAACCAGCAATAAACGAAGGAGCAATTCATTACCTCTGCTGAAAGGCGACGGCTGTGCTCAGCAGCCTCCTGGCGTGGGATGGCAGCCAGTCCCACCGGGCAGCAGGACATTACTGCGCATGGGAATGGGGCAGCCATAAGAGGTCACATCGTATTGTCTGAAGTGGCCTCCAGCAGACAGACACAGAATAGGTCTGTTTGGTTCTGTATGGATAAATATAAGGTATTTCTACAGAAAATAGCTGAACGTGGCCTGCAGAGCGCTGAACCGGAGTCTGGCAGCTGCGCTGCAGGACAGAGCCCAAGGTGTTGATGACTCCTCCGGAGGCACCGGGTCCATGTGCCAGAGCAGCTGGAGAAGCAACAAAATGCTGTGCATCGCCAGGACAAGCACGGGATGAGGCGGAGGCAGTCACTGCTGCGATATAAAACCCTGGTGTCTTGAGTGCTGCGTGGAGGTCTAGTCACCGCATCCCGAGATGGATTTAGGGCAGCTGGGAAGGTCCAGAGAAGGGCGGCTGATACAACAGAGGGAATGGTGGCTGCTGCTGTGTGAGGAGAGACTGAAAAGGCTGGGACTTGGGCTGGAGGAGGGAACAGAGGGGCAGAACTGAGGTTTACAGAGGCACGAGGTGGCAGGCAAGCTGAACGCAGAACGCTTTCACCAAAACCCACAGCACAGGAGAAGGCGGCACAGGTGAACATTAGCCCGTGCTCAGGTTCCGACCGGTGCAAAGCAGCACTTGCGACAAGGCGGGTGGGGAACCTCAGGACCCGGTCGCCGCACGGGGCGGGGGGAGAGGGTCCGCGCGAGCGGGGCGGCAGCGGGCGCGCTCCCGGGCAGCAGGCCCGGCAGCAGCAGCCGGAGGGAGCGCGCCGCGACCTGCGCTCTCAACACCTTCCCGGGGCGGGGCGCGGCCCGGCCACAGCCGGAGCTGTTCACCGCGCTCGGGAGGACCCCGGCGGGGCTGAGGCGGACCCCGGGCGGAGGGGACGGAGGTCGCCCCAGCCTGCGGCCCCGCGGCCCGGCCAGGCCCTCCGCCCCCAGCGCCGGAGGAGCGGGACC
>WHYT01016270.1:121482-156778 GCA_009806455.1 Tetrax tetrax
GGCGGGTCGCTGCTATCGACGCCGCCATCTCCCCTCAGCGCCGTGCCCGGAGCGGGGCGGGAGGGGCCGCCGGGACGCCGCGCCGCCGCGCCGGGGCTGCTGGAGTGCCGTCGCTGCCCGTACCTGCGCACAGGCAGGGGTGAGCGAGGCGGGAGGGGCCGCGGCGGCTGCGGGAGCTGCTTGCTTTGTGGCGCCGGAGCAGACTGCCCGGCCCGGGCAGGGGCTCCTTCCTGGCCGCCGGACCACCTGGGCTCGGCAGCCCCCGTTCCGGCCGCAGCCCCACCCTCGCCCTTCCCCTGCAGCCTGCAGCCAGGTGGTGGAAGCGCTGCTGGCCGTGCTGGTCCTGGTCTGCAGCTCCGTGTCCTGCGGCTCGACGGGAGGCTACACCGGCCTGCCCGGCCTGGGCGGCATCTACTACTACCAGTACGGCGGCGCCTACAGTGGCTTCAGCGGAGCAGACGGGGAAAAGGCCCAGCAGCTTGACCGGCATTTCTACCTGCTGAAGCTGCCAGTTGCAAGGGCCGCAATGGCCGTCGGAGGGGGTCTCCTGGTCTTCTCTTGTCTTCTTCTTTTGGTGGGTGTTCTACGGTTACCATGGCATTTCCCAGCATGGCTGCTACTTGAATGCGTCCTGGACGTAGTGATTGCCATTGGCATAGTGCCTGCTCTGTACTATTTCTTCCATTTCCTGCTGCAGGTTTATAATTCATCGGTGTGCAAAGAGAGAGAGCAGCTTTATGAAAGCAAAGGCTATCAGGGCTTCAGGTGCAGCCTGCACGGGGCAGAGATTGCTGCTGGCCTCTCAGGCTGCATAGCTGTTGTGGCATACCTGCTCAGTGCTGGCCTAGCTGTCAGGGGGTACAGAGCAGTTCACCAACTGAAACAGAAACCGATACAATTAGACGAGCTTTAGGGTGATTCCTCTGCTCCAGCAATGGTCATGACTAGTGCCAGCCTCCTTACTGAGATGGAGCAGCACGGTTTTCCTTGCTTTTGGGCAGTGCATCATTAACGCTGCAGCAAAACACAGACTAAGAGAGCGTGGCTCTAACTATGGTGGCGTCAAGCTGTTCCTAATGGGAATTTGCGTTATTGAATTATTAGTGGGCACAAAGTTAGTCTGATGGCTCACCTTCATGTGGTGGCGGTCTCTTAGTAGAGGTGGTAGACTAGCACCCTGCCTGCCTCACCGGTCGGGTGCCGTGTTCCCCTCCAGGGAGGTCTTGGTGCAAGTACTGCTACTGCACACTTCCGCCGGCCGGCTGTACGTAGCTGAAGCTGCCCTCGCGAAGGGCACGCAGCTGTCACTGAGAACAGAGCTCTCCGAAGCGAGTGATGGAGGCCTGTGGTGGCAGCTAATCGTCGTGTTCTTGTATGTCTCTTGGAACTAACAGGGCAGTTTGGACATGGCATTTATAGAGCCATCGCAGAATCCTGAAATAAACTTGCAAAATGATGAATATATTCAGCCTAATTTGTGACACAATGCCTTTTCAAACTCTCCTGGAGAAGGCACAATTTTGTATGAAATGCTCTTTTATATAACTTGTATACAACAGTTTTACTTAAAAACATGCCCCGAGTTGGGATAATCAGACAAAAGCTTTAAGAGCTCAAAAGGGTGGTTTAAGAGAGAAGTACATTGTTTTCAAAATAACATTTTTAATATACAAGTTGGGGAAATGAGATGCTGCTCTTGCGTTGTTTATTTAGAAAAAGGTGAAATTTATTTTATTGGAAAACTTATAGGAAATTTAACAGGAAAAATAAAAGTAGCACTAGAATCACAAAATCATGCCTTGGAATGAAATGTCACCTCAGAGTAGTGCCCACTACGTGCATTGTCCCTATGCAGGTGGAACCACCACTGGTCTCACAGACCAGTTCTGCCCATATTAAAAAAACCCAAACACCAAACTCAACGTACCAGGAATGTGCTTCGTCTTGGATGCATCTCCAGTTTCAGCTGGCCCCAGTGACTAAATTCTGACAATTACTAAAACCATGGAGCATTGTTGGAACTAGAGACACAAAAGTAAAACAAATGCCAAAAGGAACACACCGGGTTCTCTGAGGTTTGATTGATTTCTCCTCCCTTTTGGTGGCTAGATGCATGAGTGTTTCAGCACAGGGATTTACATGGACAGTCCACTGTGGTCCTGGTTCTGTTAACGATTCTGCGTCTCCTGCTTGCTGCAGCTACTTCTAGAGAGATGTACGGTACTATTCAGAGCAAGTTTGCAGGACTTTATTCCTCTGGCAGGATACAGAAAGCTGCCTAATAATTGGTATTACGAATTCCGCCCTCACGGTGTTCTGCAAGTAGTTTTTATATGGAAGGCTGACGAGTGAAGTAGCACACAGAGCTCAGTGAAGGAGACCCTCCAGCACACCTGCTGCTAGCCACAGCTATGTTTGACCGGGATATTGCACAAATTCCCCCCGGCGAAGTAACAGAATCAGAATCTATAGTTAGATGAAAGTAAAAATCTTTATTGCTAAGTCAGCTGAAAAGTTGATGCAAAAATATTCCTCCTTCCTGGACTGCTCTATACATCTGAATAAAGAATCAATGGAATAGTGGTTTCCAGCAATCGTATGTTACTTGCTTCTGCAAAGCAATACAAACATAGGTCACAGTGCTGAAGGTGCATTCACTGGACAACCTAGTCCCCACGCGGTAAAAACTGAGATTATTATAGGCGCATGCTGGAGTGGGATACAGAAAATATTCTCCTTTTTAGAACAACAGAAAAATAAAAACATGAAAAAGGTTATTTAATAAACACTTGGTGCACTGCAATATTTCTTTAACATGCGCTGAGTCAAATGGGTCAATTTTTTTAAAAAGTCATATTTTAAAATGTGAAAAAAAAGAGAAAAAAACACTTGAGTCTTCAGATAGAAATGGAACAGCAGACAACAACTGCACAAAACCAGAGGTCAGCCTACTGCCTGAAGAAGGCCTTTGGGAAGTGACATGAAAGCCATCACCATCCAGGAGTGCAGAAACTCCTCAAGTCCAAGGGCCCTAGGTGTGGCCGAAAGTCCTGTGTACTAGGAGAAGGGTTTCAGGCCTCCCAGCAGCCTGTCCCCGAGGAAGGGAAATACTCGCTCCTTCTTGGAACAGAGTTTTGCCCTCCCCGCCAGCTGAGGATCGTGATCGGGTCCCAGCAGTCTGTGGCGCTGCCTCCGCTGGCCCTGTTCCTGGTGCTGGGAGCGACGTGGAGGCTGTCCCTTAACGCTCGGGCCGCAGCCGCGCATCACTGAATACAGCCTTTACGGGTTCCTGTTGCAGAAGCCTTTCTGGGCAGGGCAGGGCAGTGCCTCTGGAGTACCTCTGCTCAGCAGCAGCGCCAGGATTGCTGGAGATGGACCAGCCAGCTCGGCAGCCTCACCTGACTGTGGCCGCGTGGAGCATGGCAGGTCTGGCATTGCTCGGCAGGGACAAGAGAGCCTGATGAGCTCAAGCTGAGAACCTCTCTCTAATAGCAAGTCTGTTAACAAATGGGACATTCTTAGTGATGTGGCTCCGTGGAGATGATGCATCTGTGCAAGAACCACATACAAAAATCAGGGAAGAGACTGGAGAAAAGGAAAAGATCTGCAAAAACATTTTCTATCCCCTGCTATGAGTCCTGCACTAGTCCTGCTCATTCATACCCGTTCCACCTACAATAGTGCTCCTAGGGAGCTCGAAATCTAAGGAGGTGTTAATAAGTAAGGTGAGGAAGACAAAGGAAAAGTTTTTGCCTCAGGAAACCAAAAGGTGGTGGTGGAGGGAAGCACTCCGGCTGTGCTCCCAGAGTGAGACAAGCAGTTCGTACCGTCAGCTTCATCAGAGAAAGCTGCAGGCTCTGCCTGGCGTGAGAGAGCAAGCCGTGTTCTGCCACGGCAGTTCACTCTCCCAGAGAAAAAGAGCTGGCAGTATTAAACTCCCTTGCTGCTTCAAAACCAGAAACGGCACTGGAGAAAAAGGCTAAGCAGGAATTCTTTGTATTCCATTCTGCCACTACCGCGAAGAGGAGCAGCTCAGGAAATGCGTGCTCCATGGCAGAGCTTTATTTTGAGAGCTATTCATGGCTAACTCCCTGTGGCAACGCCAACTCTCCATGCAGTGCTACTGGTTCAAACTGGCAAGGACACTCTGGATTTTCCACATCGGTGCAAGAGAGACCTGGTTTGCACTAACATCAGCCACTCCACTCGTGCACGGTTTGTCACAGTCTTACTCCGAAAGAAGAGTCCATTTCTGCATCAGTCCCGCACCGAACTGGGGCTGCTCTGCGGCCCCGTCAGCCCGAAAAGGGCTGGGCTGGGCACAGACGCTTGGTAAAATCACCACCAGGGACAGAATTGAAAGTTACAGCGAAATACACTGGGATGAGCCTTTTCTGCACACTTACATGAAGAGAACATGAAAGAGGTTTGGAGTTTAGTTTTTGAATCTTTTCTGCTGTTATTTCTCTGCCTAAGGGATTCAAATGCTGCTGTTTCTGTGATTCTAAGAAAGCTTTTCTCTCAATTTCTGAATGAAAATAGCATTTAAACAGCCCAAATTTGCGAGTCTTTAAAGTCTGGAAAAAGTTGAGTAGTTTCATGATAACATTCTAACTAGCACAAGGTGTATCCTAAAATGTTGCGCTCCCATGAATGGTAAAAATGCATTTTTTTTTCTAGTGAGAAGAAATTCAAGATGCTTTGAAATGAGTAAAACTGTTAGATTTTGTCAAGAGATCTATACTGACAGAATCCCACAAGTAGTCTGCACAGTACTTCCCTCTGAGCAAGGCTTGAATTTGATCCAAAAATATACAACTCAGGCCGCTCAGAGCTCTTGAGAAGAAACTTTCAAATTTTCTTCACAAATATAATTAATGAAGAAGAGAAGGCACTAGCCCACATTACAGTCAGGATTATTGCACCACTAACATGGCCAGGGCAGCTGCTGTCCAGCTCTCTGCCAGCTAAGACGACAGCTCTGCACGCTACGGAGCAGTGGGCTTTTCATCGCCCCGACCCAAGACAACCCCACAGGCAGCCAAGTTACGCCCCGCACCAAAAATCCTAATGGAAACCCCGTGCATGGGCCACGGGCAGACTGGCCAGTTCACCATTAGTGGGACTGTTTAAACATCTTTTCCAGTGCTGATAAAGATGTTATTAAGGTGAAAAGTTCTATTTTTCCTTTTGCACTGAAAACTAAAGCAAAACAAGTATGCTTTCACTTGCTTGTGGCCAAATTGGGCACGTACCATGAAATGCAGGTTGCTGTGGATTTGGAGTATGACTCCTGTTTTCAAAGGCGAGCTGACAGTGCAGAGGTTTACGTTGGCGGAACAGAGCACTGACGCTTCCTCAGCAGGTGAAGGGCAGCCCCGCTGCTCAGCAGCCGTACAGCAGCGTACCACCGCTGACCGCTTGGTTTGCTCTTAGATCCAGTACCTCACAAACAGGCACGCGCGCCTGGTCTCATCCCGGGTCTTCTGGGTGCAGGAAGCTTCTACTGTGAAGCATCCACCAGCATGGAGGTGGCCAAGCTGCTGCCGAGCTGGGTCTGTGCTCTGCAGCTAGAAGCTCTAGCTCTACGCATTACCTCAGTCAGCCAGTCCAGAGCTGATCTTTCCTATGCTCCACGTAAAATGCATCGGTAGGCACCTGCTTATCACTCAGCTGTGTATCTTCCCATCCTGCATAGGCTGATCCCATCATAACCCTGACTGTACCCTGCACCAGTGCTCATCAGAACACTGGTACCCTGAGTCCTCCACTCCCTAACAATATCCGTTGGGAAAAGCCCCCACCACACCTGCTTTGGAGTGCTCTCTCCCCTAACCCTAAATAATAAAGTGCTGGGCTGAAGTGGAGCAGAACAGCTTAAGTGCAATCAATAAAAGTGCTTGCAATTAATGTAGGAAACCATTCTTGGGTCAGCTTCATCACAACTGGCTGTATTCTTTCAAGGAATGACAAAGTCAGGTGCTGAGGGCGGGGGCTGCATCAGAAATATTCAGACTGCAAACACTGAGTGCTGCCCGCTAAAGCAGCCTCCTCACCCCACGCACACACACCCACCAGCCCCTTTCCTGCAGAGCCGGCAGAACCTCAGGGCTCAAGGAGTTACAGGCAGGCTTGGAACACCTACCTACTTCCTAGTGCTTGTACAATTCCCAGACAGTCCCTGCCACAGAGCTCAGCTGCTGGTCCAAGTCCTCACAGAAAGCTGAGACTCTCCAGTGAAAAGTGGACAGCCCAGACCTCAGCACTCCCAATTCCTCCTCGACTCCGTTAAGGAAGCAGCAGATGCCTGTACTCCCTGCAGATACCAGCTCCTCTTGGAGGGCAAGACAGCCCCTGTGGGACAGAGCTTCCTGGGACAATGTGGGAGCAGTACTTTTAGGGTTACAAAGCTGTGTCAAACTCCTCTGGCAGAGTCACTGCATGCTCCTCTTTCTGCTCCTGATCTGCTCCATTCTCCTCATGCTGCTTCATTTGTTCCTTCACCTCCTCCTCCAGATCAGGTGGCACCAGAAATTGATCCTCTGGCTCCATCTGGAACGGAGCAGCAAAATAGCCTGTCTTCTTCTTGGGTGCCTCTGTGGCTACTTCAATGAGGTTGAGGCTCTCCTCCAAGGGCACTATGGAGCCATTGGAAAGCTTCTTTCCATAGAGACAGCATGTGGAGAGAGATTTCTGCAGTTCACACTTTTCCTTGACCCCTCTCTGCACAGTGTTGCTGTTTACACTGTTCTGTCTCCGAATGACGAGGACAAGCCCAGAGTCATCCTCTGTCCCTGGAGCAGGGGAGCTGTACTCTGCAGCAGGAGGTTCAAACTCCAGGCCCTTTCCTTTACAGCAGTGGATGTCCACCTCTACCTCCACTTTACTGCCATTTGTCATCACACCTTCCACGGGCTGCTCATCATCGCTATCCAGACCATTGTCAGACTGGTTGCTAGAGAAGGTTGCACTGGAAGGTTGGCGCTGAAAGAGGCTTGAGGGGGGCACAGGATGCAGGCTGCAGCGTCGCTCTTGTCGTAGTAGCAAACTGCCATCAAGACCAACAGCATTGTGTTCATCCGAAGCGGTAGAGCCCACCTCACTGCTAACCTCAGAAGCAGACAGTTCACTGCTGAACTCTGAAGCAATTCCACTGCTAGATGAAGGTGTTGCTGGCTTGGTGGTGGTGGAACTAAATGCCCCAGGACCTGACAGAGCGAGGCCATGCATCTCACACGTGCAGTTGTCCTCACTGATGTTCAAACACACCACCATTGCACCTACATTGTCTTGGCAACCATAGCTTTGGGCTAAAGTGCAGAGTTTCTTTGCAGCAGCTAGCGGGTCATGTAGGTGGCGCACGGCTGAGACTGCCTCTGTATAAGAAAGGTGTTCCCAGAGAGCTTTGTTCCCTAGAAGTAGCAGCTCATCTTCTACAGTCAGTGGAATAGAATTGACATGTGGTTTGGGCAGGATCCAAGGATGCAAGTACGTGCAGCCCAGCATCCGCGTACAGCAAGTCACACCATTGACCTTATTGTCCTGCAGACAAGAGAAACAAGGCAGTAGCATTAGATCTGCTCCTAGATCATTTGGAGAGCAGCCCTTCCCCTGCTCATGTACTGGTCTGGAGCCCTGAGAAATGGCAGCATGCAGCTACAGTACAGGAGAAAGGGATCTAGGTCCAGGTCCCACAGCACAGATACTCACCGTACCTCATCATAGGTACGGTAATTGCCCATCACCCGTGCTGGCAATAACGCACTTTTATTCCAACAAGACTTTTTGCCACATTCTGAAGAATTGTGGCAAACTATTGTGAAATGCACAGCTTGGCCACCTGCAGCACATTGATCAGACTCGCTCATGAGTCACGTGAAACTTGTTTCTTCAGTATGAGCGAAGACTTTTTACTTTCTCATTGCAAGGCAGATTATCCAGATATTAAATAATTCCTGGGTATTTTCTGAACTATTTCCCTCTTTATTAACATATAACTGTATTCTGGAGTGTGGACCCTACATCCTGAGGAAGAAAAGAACAAGTAGGTACAACATCACTGCTGTAACCTGGAGGTATGACCTCCTTCCTGTCCTGCCGACAGTCTCCTGGACAGACGACTGCCCTCAGTCCCCGTTCCAAGTCAGTGCATACAGCGTACAGCGCTTCCCCACTGAACTGAATTTCAGTGCTCTAAAATTTATTTATTTATTAACTATTTATTATTTATTAGTATTATTTATTGACACCTGTGGGTGTCAAATGTTGCTGCTGTGTATTAACAATTTGCAGAAGACCTATGTAGGGAAGTCTCCTTAGTTTTTAATCTATTTAACGTGCTACAGTGGTTCCACAGTTACTTTTAGTCAGAGTGCTATGGAATTTAGCACCTTGCAGAGCTGTAACACATTATCCCTGTCAAAAATGCTTTTCTCAAACAATCTGATGCTTTTTAAAAGGCCCACTGAGCATAAAACTAGTATGACTGGCACAGATTTCTCAGATCTTCATGGATGATGTATTTTCCAGTTCTTTGGAACTTCCCTGTTACTTCCAAGTTTTTAAAAAGTTAACCTTTAGAAAGTTCTCCAGGAATAATTTTAATACTTTCGCATAAAACCAATGAACATTTCTGTCTTTTTCTGTGTGAAAACTTTTATCTGTAATATACTTTATATCCATGTTCTGTATGTCTCAAGGGCCACTAATCTTGTACCTTCACTGAGTAAAACATGGAAGAAATCCAAAGAGAGGTAACTTGGGTCCATACTTTTCAAGAAACACCAAAGATATTTTGTGGGGTTTGAGACAAAATGACTTTCCAGGCCCTGCTCTGTTCTTCAGTGGCTGGTCTCCACACTCACCCAAGTCATGCACAGTATTTTGAACCTCCCCTCCTTCAGCTCCACAGCTATTTTCTTTCCTCTCTCTCTCCCCAAGCCATCCTTCGCATCCTGCCCCTGTAGTTCTCAGGCCATAACGGGTGTTTTAGGAACATGTCATTCTGAATAGCTAATCAGCAACACAAGCAGAGCAGGAAGCAACAGACAAGTCACTCGAACACTGTCATGCCATCCTCTCCCCTGTAGTGCTGTGCAGGCAGCAGAGCTCATGTATTTGTATCAAGCTTTTTACAGGAGGGTGGAAGCTGAAGTGAAGAGGGTCCAAACCAACCTCTGTTATAATGGCTTTTTGCTCCTTGACTCTCTTGGCTTCTTCCGAACATTGTTCAAGGCTGAAGACTTTGGAGAGAGGCAGTGGTTTTCCACTTCGGCACAGAACGGCTTGGCACGTCCCCACATTGGCCACCGTCAGAGAAAAGCTGCTGGCTGGATCAGCCGCATCATGATGAATATAGCACAGGACAGCAGAGGAACCCAGCTTCTGCCCAGCCATGCCCAGCTTCCTGTTGGAGGAGAAGGTGTAGGAAGGCTCCAGACTCCAGTGACAGACATTCCGGAAGGCTGCCTCACCCCACCTAACACATTAAGCTATATACCTATGCAGGTCCCACCAGGACCAGCTGGCTCACTGTCCTACCTGTGGGAGACCAAGAAGGTGTTGGACATGAACATGGTGTCTGACTGCTGTACCTCCTCCAGGAGCACATCGGCCATGGTGCACTGCAGCAAGCGAGGCAGCTCCTCGTTCCTGTCACCATCAAACATGCCATACACAGCCTCTACTCCCTCTGCAAAGCTCCCCAGCGCCAGGGATGACACACACAGCCTGTTAGAAAAGCATACAAGCAGAGTTAATACATCTCAAAAGATTATGTCGTCCCCAAAACCACAGCCATCAGGCACCTTGCTGTGAGTGCTGTTCTCAAAGGGCAAGCCACTGTCCCTGCATCCACTGCCCCATGAGATGTACAGCCGCAGTTTTTTATTGGAACCCCCAAATCCTCCTTGATCACACTCAGGAGAGGGCAATGGGCACAGCCGTCAAAAGAAAGAAAAATCATCTCTGCTAGGGTGGGAAGCAAAGTCCAAGTGTCCTAGGATAAGCGTGAAAACCGAGGGAAAGGACAGTGCAGAGGCTTGAGTTACCAAGACTCAGCAAGAGATCTTGAGAGATGAGCTCTTGAGCAAAACAGGTCTGCCTGGGTGCGTAGCAGTGCACTCCACCTAGCACCCTGAGAAGACAAAGTGTCAGCGTCCAGCAGACCACAATACTCACTTATTTCTTTGGCCTGCCATCTCAGCTACTCCATGACTCCAGAACGTAGAAGCGAGAGCAGAGTCTGCTGTGAGCGAGGGCTTAGCATCAATCTTCAGTGTGGTAATGTGACTACAGAGAGAGAAGAACAGAAATCATTCTCTCCTAGACCCTGCTGAACAGTTGTGGCCAAAGGACCTTGTCCAGTCTAAAGTTTTAGACAGCAGCCTGTGGAAAGAACTGCAGAGAGGAATTCAAGGTCTTGGCTTTCTGGAGATGTCTGGCTGCTTATACCAGAGACAGCGGGGAGAACCTCACACCACCTGAGAAATTGTTTGCTTGTTCTGATGATTTGGACTCAGACTTTTCCCTTCCTACAAGATAAAAGGCTTCATCTGCCTCAGGCAGGGAACGTTATAACATTATGCAATGCTATCATACACACTTTACTATCTCATCTCCCCTCCTGGGAAGGGTTACCCTTCTCTGTGCACATCACTACCAGGTTGGCATCTCCATGGCTCACCTGAAGATGTCCAGTGTCTTGTGTTCTAGCACCAGGTTTGTGTTTCCGCTCAGGTCCAACTCTTGCAAGGCACTTGGCAGTGCCTCAGGGATTAGGATTTCTGTTAACTCATTGCAGCTCAAGTCCACAAACTGCAGTATCCAAAAAAAAGCACAATGACAACAAATATTCTCTGTTCTGTCACGTGATCAGTTACTCCAGTGTTCCTTCCAAACATCATATGATGCCACTACTTATTGTATCCCACAAACAGGTCATGAAAGTGGGTCTGACCTATCAGTAGAAGAGTGATTCATAAGCAGCAAATACTTATAACCCGCAATAGCCAGGACCCCAATACTGAAAGAACAGGTCACAGTAAAGATAGCAGAGGGCCTGAACATACCAACCTGTCTAGCTGTGTAACACTCCCTGCTGCCTCGCACCGTAAACCAGAACTACACCAAGTCAGAGACAGATGGTAACGACGAATGAGAGATGAGCCGTCTTTGGTCAACTCAGAACAGTGACAGATCTAGAGGGCATATTCTGTGCCCTCTTCTCAGGCTGATCAGGCAAAATGCTGGGCTCTCTAGTTCCTCTCCTAGCAGTTACTCTTCACGCTCCAACCCAAACTTTACCCTGATATCCCTTTACTTTCTCCATAAGAATACCTGAATACGGGGCAAATGCAGGATCTCTGGAAAGATGTTGATTTCATTAGAGTGTGCAATAAGTGTATGGAGTAGCTTGCAGTTTGCCACTGTTGTGGGAATTGTTTTCAGTTTGTTGCCGCTCAGATTCAGCTCTTCCAGGTGCTCCAGCTTACTAAGTTTGCTGAAAGGGAAACAAAATAATACCATATCTTAGGGGCAAGAACTTGTCTTTTTTTGAACCTGCACATAAGGTATTCATAGACACTGCCCTTTATGAGCAACATTTCTTATTTATTGATAGGAGACCAAGAGTCCTAAGAGATGCTCTAAACAGACCTCAGGGTCCTCAAGTCTCACTTCCATTTGTACAACAGACAGATCCCCTCACGCTGACTTGTAAAGCACCAAAGCAGAAGATTGTAGTGTCTTAATTTTAAAACTAGCAAAAAAACCTGAAACTGTATCAGTGTACTTTGTAGGAATACACAAATTTACATGAAACTGGTTGTTTAACCTGACCAGTACCAGGAAGAATCATAGCAAAGCTTGCACAGATGCAATCAATATTGAATTAATTGTGCTGACATAATTAATAAAAAAAAAAATCCTTAGATTTTTGTGCTAATGTAACAGAATGTGGTGTTTTTCATGAGACTACAAATTAAGCTGACACAGAAGTCTACCAGTATAGTACTAGCTCTCTACTATATTCCAAAGAAAATATATTTGATGCCCCAAAAGTGAATTGCAGAAGATACTAAAAAGCAATAATGAATTAACAATGCAGTGTAAGTTCTTCTGGTAGGGTTCTGTGGGGAGGCACTTTTGGTTCAACAGATCAGTGATTAGTAAGAAAAACATATACGCACTCACCAAATTATACCTAGTAAAATTTGCAGATAAAAATATGGTATAATCTCTGCTTCAACAAATAGTAACATGAACTATTTGGTAACATGAACTTACCTTAAAAGCATGTGATTTAAATGAGCTAAGTAATGTTATGCACTTAGGAAGTTGTACAAGTCACAATTAGAGAGGAAACAATCTTCAGAGACATGAGTCTGAAAAAGGCTTGAGTCAGATGAACAGGTACTCAGAACAGTATATAAAGATGTCACTGGAAGGGGACTCAAGTAGATGCTTGTAACCAAGATTATCTGCTTCTGGTTTTCAGTAGAGCAGTGTCCAAGTTCTGCTGTCTACATCGCCAAAAAGCACTGAGAATTTGGAAAGAGTGCAGAGGAACTCTCCCCACACACTAAGAAACTAAAAAGGCTGAGCATATATATATCATTATGCATAGACAGCCGAAGTTTTCTTAAGCTACACTAGGAAAATCATAAAATCACAGAATGGTTTGGGTTGGAAGGGACCTTCCAAGCCCATCCAGTCCAACCCCCTGCCACGGGCAGGGCCATCTCTCACCAGACCAGGTCGCTCACAGCCCCGTCCAGCCTGGCCTTGAACGCTTCCAGGGATGGGGCACCCACAGCTTCTCTGGGCAGCCTGTGCCAGTGCCTCACTATGCCCAACGTAAAACATTCCTTCCTTATGTCCAATCTAAACCTACGCTCTTTCGGTTTAAAATCATTGCTCCTTCTCCTGTCACTACAGGTCATGGTAAAAAGTCTCTCTGTGCCTTTCTTATCAGCCCCCTTTAACTATGGAAAGGCCGCACAAAGGTCTGCCCAGAGCCTTCTCTTCTCCTGAACAGCCCCAACTCTCTCAGCCTGTCCTCCTCGTCTTCATCGGAGAGGTGTTCCCAGCCACCTGACCGTTTCTGTTGCCCTCCTGCTTCAACAGGTCCACCTCTTTCTTGTACTGGGGACTCCACAGCTGGATGCAGTGATCCAGCTGGGGTCTCGCAAGAGCAGAGGAGAGGGGCAGAATCCCCTCCCTCCACCTGCTGGCATGCTTCTGATGCAGCCCAGGACACTGCTGGTGTTCTGGGCTGCAAGTGCACGCTGCCAGCTCATGTCTGAGTTTTCGCAGTTTTCATGCACCAGTACCCCCAAGCCCTTCTCCGCAGGGCTGCTCTCAATCCATTCATCCTCCAGCCTCTGCTGATACTGGGGATTGCCCTGACCCAGGTTCAGGAGCTTGCACTTGGCCTTGTTGAACCTCATGAGGCTCACATGGACCCACCCCTCAAGCCTGTCAAAGTCCCTCTGGATGACATTCCTTCCCTCTAGCCAATCGACTGCACCACAAAAAATATCTGATACTACGTAGTTTGCATACTAGAAATCCAGCATGATATACTGGTAAAAAGCAGCAGAGAAATAATTCTCACTGAAAAATAAGATGCAGGCTTATATAACAGAGCAACTGGAATCAATTAGTAGGACCACACGGGAATCTCCAGCCTCTTAAGTTTCTGTGCTGAGCACAGATTTATCTCTATTTCAACTCCAAATCATAAGCCTGGTGCATGAATTAATGGGTGAAATTCTATGACCTGCATTGGGCTGGGCTTCAGACAAGTCTGAGGGTCTTCTGGCAAGACTGAAAAGAGAAAAAAATGCAGCACAGCAAGCTGCATGCCAGGAGCACTGAAGCTGCGAAGAAATACTGTCCCCATCCCCACACACACATCCACCATAACTAGGAGAGGAACCACGGCAGCCAACAGTACTCGGTCCAGTCCCCCTTAACGTGCTACCCTCAGCGTGCGCGTAGGAATGGCAGGCTTTTGTCATCAAGCCACAGAGAGAGCATCTGGCTTTGACACCGATTCACACACAATCACAGTAAGGCAGGCAACATCCTCCTGGTGAGCACTACCTTGCCCACCAGCCGTCCTTATTTACCTTGCAGGGAAAGTCTGTAGGTTGTTGTTTGCCAGATGCAGGATCCGTAGGCTTGGGTGTCCCACCAAGACAGGGATGCATTGATCTGTGAGGTTATTATTGGTCAAATAAAGCAGCTGCAGCATGCTCAGACTCTCCTCCCCTGTACATGCAGAGGGCAAGGACTCCAGGCTGTTTGCAGATGCATTCAGGTACCTGAGGCTAACCAAAGAAGGGCAAAGATCAGACTCTGCATCATAAACCACTCCATTAACAGCAGGAAAAGGAGCTATACAAAGGCCAGTGTGGACAGAGCAACAGCATTAGAGAGGAGGCCAGACAACACAGTGTAACATCCCTACTCTTAGTCTACTAATGACTTATTAGCTCTATGGCACTGCAGATGCACACAGCATTTTACTGTAAACAGGGAGTACTGAAGAACTTGTGCAGGGGGTGGGTAATACTAGTGGAAGCAGACTACATAACCTGTTACTCAGAGTCTTTTGAAAGAGGGCTGACTCATCTCAAAAGAGGGCTGTTTGAGTAGACAGTTTTGAAAGGTTGTTCACTTGTCAGGGTTGGTCTCTGTTCTTCAAAGACCTGATGTACCTTCTGCTATAATGTCTCAAAATCTGTATGGCTTCCTTTCTTTGCATCTGAATTTACTCACTACTTTTAAAGACAAAGCTCTTCAGATAGTAGCATGATCTTAGAAAGTGTTGCAACTGAAGCTAATTCTTTGGTTGGCTGTTGGGTTAAGCCTCTGTTTCCCTGTAATTAAACAGTAACGTGGACTGATCCCCACAAATCAGCTTGATGACTTCCCTTATGGCACCTGAATTGCTTCCCCATAAAGTGCATGCCTCATTATCTCTTACCCAAATAGCACCCTGCAGGGACAGTCACGCAGATGCCACCATCAGCTTTTGCAGCTCCAAAAGTGAATGCACATAAAGATGCCTGCTACTGCCACTATCAGCCTTTACAGCTCCAAAGGTTACTGCAGACAAAAGACACTAGCTACTGCCACTCACTTCAGAGCCTTGACAAAGAGGGTCTCCGGGAGTTTAGTTAACATGTTGTGCTGAAGGTCCAGCACCTCCAGGGGAATGTGTTCTAGAAGAGGTGGAAGGCTCTGCAGACGATTGTGCCCCACCATCAACTTCCGAAGGCTCAAGCTGCTGAGGATCCTAAAAAGACACAGGGTTTTCTACATCAGCTTGGTTCGCTCTTCTTCACATCCACAGACTGGGAAAAGGTAGCATTTAATATGTTATAATTTGACCGTACAGCAGAGAAAAAAAAATACACGGATCCATAAAATGTAAGCAATGACAAAGCAGAAAAACACACATGGTAAGGTGCCTCAGTCACTGAGCGCTGGGAAACGTATCTACATTCACCTCTCTGCTGCTGCAGATCAGGAACTTGTTATACAAGCCTGTCTGTGTACGCATATGCCCAGCAATCTCTCAGGCAGGCAAAAAAGAGAACTCACAGACAGATTTAAATGCCTGTTCTCACCTGTAGGCAGAAAGACACGGTTCTCGTGCCAGCTTAAATTCAGAGCTTTAACAGGCTGCTTAGCACGCCTGTATTACTTCCCAGGCTGTTGTCACATTCTCCAGAACTGCAGTGCTATGGAAGGAAAAGGCCTCTCTCCCCACAAACTGCAGAGAATTGCTTGCAGGAATTTTGAGAAAGAGTATCTAAACACATCTGGACATAGCCTAGAACCATCCTGCCCATTTAGGTGAGGTGACAATTTGGGACTATGTTCCGAGAGCCCTGTACAGAACAGCTTTGAAGCATGAAATACTAAAGCTGCATTAGTGCACTCCTCCACGTGGGCCAATTAATTCAGTTTCCTTCTGTACCCTGTGGCTTCTCAAAGCTAATTATTCTGAGAAAGAAAAGCCATTCAAATGCAGATGCGCTAATTTCCTTATTCAGGCTGACGCATGCAGAGCTGGCTTGGGTATTTCCACTCAAAACTGTTGTGCACCACTCTGATATAATCCTGTTTTAGGACAACTAAATGTAAAAAGATAACTCCACAGGGATCTTTATCCCCTTACGCGAGGCCCTTTAAGCTTTCGTCTGCTGGATTAACCTGGTCAATGTCTGAAAGTCAATGCTCGCAAAGTTCTAACTGTACGCAAGACATACTTACGGCCTTGATGATAAATACATATTGGAACAGATCCTCAACGGATACAGCAAATTCCAGCACTTGAGAATCTTTGAAAATGCTTAAATTTCTTTTCAGAATATATATTTCTGTGTCTGAATTATGTAGGTTCTTTTTGCATAACATACTTAAAATTTGGTCTTTTTCATCCATTGGCATGGCTAAAATTGTTTTTTAAGTTCTCCTTACATCCTTTTCTTGCTTTTGATGTATACAGTCTTGTCTCTGACAACCGTTAGAATGTCACTGCTAAGATCCCTTCCTATGCCAGCTGCTTTAACCACTTCAGTCTGCTCTCTGCATTTCTTCGCTGTAGTCCACCTTCCGTTTAATTTCAATGCAGTTTACCCTGGACGCCGTGTCTCATTCCTTATCGCACCCCTACAAACACACCTCTCCGGCTAAGAACATTTGTGCTTTGCTCCTTCCCATGATATCCCTGGTACCTTGAAGTCATTATAAATATCTGCCAAATTGCACTAGCTCCTGGCTCCCCTTTACTGCATTTCTGCAGAAACAGGGAGAACAGAGCTGTCTGATGACGTGTTGTGAAGGCTACCTTTGAGATCAGCTCTCTCTTATCTCTGTGGTATCTCCCCATGAAAGGTCACAGATGGTATCTCTGTGGGGCAATGCAAGGCGTACTGGGGCCTCACCTACGCCCGTGTTCGCAGACGCTATGGTAACACAAATAAATCATAGCAGTGTGTTCTACTTCAGGTGCAAACAGCTGCAGTAGAAGCCAGCAGCACAGGATGAAATTACCTGGCCTCTGTTATTCAAGAAGCTGATTTGGAAGTCAGTTCTTTCCAACATTTGAATACGTAATATTTTTGATGCTGCACAGAGAAAGTAAGTGGATTACATCTCTGCACAACACGGAATAAAGCAACTGGAATAGCACTGTCTCTCTCTCCCTAGTCAGCTCACCATAGAAGAAAGCTCAGCTCTGTCTAAGAAGAGTTTGCTGACCTCGATGGAAGCTCCACGAGGAGGTTGTAGCTCACATCCAAAACTTCCAGTTTCTTTGCTTCACAGGCCCAGTCTGGAACACACTGCAGTTGATTGCTGAGAAAAGCAAGGGGGAAAAGCTAGACACCAGCACTCCATATAGAATATACTCTGCTTGAATGCTGCAAGACATTAATGACAGCCAAACCAAAGACAACAGGCAGAAAATGAACAACGGTGCTCGAGCTAGTCACATGGAATGTCTCTCATCGCCAGCTGTGTAATGCAAACTGAGCTGGTGCATGATTTGTAGAAAGTACCGATGCAAGGCTCTGATGATTAAACTTTTTGTTTACAGCACTGACATCAGCAGAACAGGCCACCCTCCGCTATCCTGCTATTGTGCTTCAACCCAGAACTGAAGCAAAAAGAGATCAGGTCCTCTGGGCATCCTATCTCACAGGTCTCACAATGCTGCTCCAAGGGCAGAGACAGGCAATGAAGCCAACAGCAGAGATCACTGGCAGCTTAAATGTCTGCTCCACAGATTACCACCATTCAGCCCAGTAAGCTGCCACAAGTTCAGTGGTCCCTGCTTGGCTTTTTTTTGCTGATCACAGCCTACAGCTGAAGGACAGCCAGTCACCTGACAGCTCATACTGGTTCAGAGGGACTTCTGGTCTGGGACACTTTCATCATTCTTTAGTGCTGGCTTTCCAGTTCTATTGTGAAGATGGAGGGCCTTCCCTCAATTGCTCTCAACTCTTTTGAAAGCTTAAAAGCTCCAGAAAATTTCTGCAGAAAACAGCAAAGGTGTCCAGATACTTGCTTTATATTCTGTGGTGTATTGTCACTTACTGAGAGAGTTCTAGACATGTCAGTTGACCAGGAACTGGATAAATATTGACGGCTGTCAGACCTGACAAAGTAAAACAAATAATTACGATTGCAGAGCTTCAGAGGGAAAAAAGCACACAGAAGCAGACAGACTAGCTAGCAAGTGAGACTCGTAGCCTTACTTTATGGGTACTCATCCTTCTCAAGACAGAGTTCACACTTCATACATCTGCCATACAGCACTACAGCTTCTCACTATCCCATTTCTCCATCTGCCACATGGGGCACCAGAACAAGGTAGAACTGTCCTTTTATTTGTGGACTCCCAAACCGATCTCCCTGGAAGACGAATTCCTTGGACAGTAACTCAACACAACCTCCCTCTGCTACACAGCCTGTGCACATATGATCCCTAGGAGCTAACTTCAGAACACCCATTGGATACAGTCTCACTACCGTGACATCAGTGTAAGTATTTTTTTGTATGGGAGAGGCCAAAGGGCTGTTTTCCTTTGTTCCCAGGGTTTGAAGGAAGAAGGCAGGTGAAGAAGGCAAAGAGACGTACAGTTGTTGTTGGCATAGAGGGCCCGAAGGGAGAAGCCACTCAGGGTCAACTCCTTCAGCTTGTTCCGCTCGCAGTGCAGCTGCTCCAGGCTGCCCAGGGAGCTCAGATCCAGATCTGTCATCTGATTGTCTCGTAAATCCATGTAAGTCACAGATTTGTTCCCCTCCAGAGTGTCAGTTGCTGCTCTCTTCAGGTTGTTCAGCCTAAACATTCCGACATAAGAGTTACAAAGTCAGAAAATAGGACGCTGAACACTGGACATCAGTAAGAAGAGAGAAGAGGGGGGAAAATAAGAGTTCTGGTGAAGGCTAATGCCAAAAGTGAGCACAGTGAAATGCATGAGGAGCAACAGTGAATTTCAGGCAGTGAATACAAAAAGAAAAACATTTCCTTTGTCTGCACTGCTATGTGAAACCATTTTACTCATTCCCCAATGTTTAAGAGATTATGAAGACCAGTCTAGAAAGTAGAAGCCAGGCCAAGGAACAGCTACTTTGCACTGACACAGGAAGCTAATGCAGAGACTAGATACTAGACTGTTCGCAACAGACAAAAAAAGTTCTTTGTCCCTTTCAGAGAGCTCTGCAGTTGGCAGCCTGGAGAACCAAGATCACATCTCTAGGGCAGGCAGGAGGCCGTACAGCAAAAAAGGGTAGGAGAGATCAAAGAGCTACCAAAGCTCCTGGTAACAGCATATCAAAAGAGAAAACTAGAGGGCTGAGTCACATTCAGTGGCTTCAGGCATTGCTCCATTAACTTGGGTTCTCGTAAGTGAATTCTGCACATCCTCAGAAACAGAACTCCCTAAAAGCTAAAGAATCAGTACAAGAAAAAATTGCACCTAGTTTGTTGCAAAATATACTGGAAGTTACACTGCTGTAAATGGGAAGTAGCAATCTGGTTTGTGTACGTATGCAAGTTCCCCCTCCCCGTACCTCAGGTCCACGCTTTTGATGTGACTCATACGGTTCAGCACTGCAAGGTCCAGGGTCTCCAGCAAGTTCCCTGCCAGGGCTAGTTTGTCTAAGACGATGAGTTTCTCACAAATTGCTGGCAGTTCACAGAAGTTATTAAAGGAAAGCCCAAGACAGCTCAGCTGTTGCAGACTTCCCAGTTCTTCTGGTAAGGATGTGAGGAAATTCCCATCAAGCCAGAAGGTCTGGAGACTGCAGCAGTGAAAAAGAGAAGGAAAATAATTCAGCAAAGAGTAGGGAACATCACATTTGGCATTTTCAGTGAATTTCCTCGTATGGCTAGCCGGGCTCAGTGTGGCTATTTTATAAAGTACCTAACAGCTAATTTTATTCTTATACAAATAAAGTTACTGGAGTACTTTTAATTATGCATATAATAGGCTTGGAACCGCATGTATGCAATACCAAATAATTCCTAAATTATTTTGGAGGTAAACTTCCAGTTGTGCCAAAGATTGTCAGTTAACATAAGCAGAATACAAATCAGTACTTGTGTTCTAAATTAAAGATATTTACTTAATCACATGGTTTCCTACAAATTAAGAACTCCTCACTTAGCATGCTGGACAATCTTTAAAAGATCTATAACAAACTAAAACCAAAACTGACAGCAGCAAAAGTACAGACCTGTCTCACAAGAAACAATAAAACAATAGAAATCAACTGCACCTTCATCATCCAATCGCTGGAACTTCCTATCACTATTATGGCACTCATTCACATCTATGGCACTCATGGCACAGCTTAATCACAATTCCTACCACACTAACACACTGATAACAGATTTTTACATTCCAGTTGTCCTTTCAGACACTCAGAAAAGAATAGGGTAGCTTTCTGTTGCAAGATGGAATTGTTTTAAAGTTTGCATGGCTTTTGAGACTCAAACTCCCAAAATACAATTCCCTCATTGTGATTATGTTTTCTAAACAGTGTTCAGTGGTGACAGAAATGCGATCTGAGGCCATAAAAAGTTCTTAGGAATAAGGGCTCATGGGGTGATAAAGAAGGACTTGGGAGTGCTGGTGGACGAGAAGCTCAACGTGAGCAGGCAATGTGCCCTTCTGCTGGAGTCAAATCCATCATTGAGTCTTCATGGGCACAACAGGCTGCCCCAGCACTCAAACCTTCATGCGTAGTACCTTCATGTCAGCTGTGCTCAACCAAAGCATCAAGCATGTTTATGACCACAGATAAAAAGAATATACTCACTTCAAGAGTTTGCCAATCTGGCTTGGCAAGTAATGAAGTCCGTTACAGGAAACATTAAGCTCTGTCAGAGTAGAGATCTCACACAGTGACACGGGAAACTCTCCCAGTCTATTATGAGACAGGTTCAGGCTCTTCAACTGAGAAAACCTATTGGCAAGAATATTAGTTAATTCACAAACCTCCATGGTCTCAAAGCAAAACCATACAAAACCAGTCATAAAGAGTTTTTAAGTCTTTGTACACTGGCAATACAGTCAGCTAATTCATTCTGGGACTTTCTGCACAAATTTGGTTTTAAGTCACTGATCTTCTGTATCTCAGTGGTAACGCGATCAAACACCACGGCTTTACTGCAGAAACTCCTAACAACCTCCTACCCTGACGCCTGACAGGCTTCCTCCTAGTGACTCTTACTATGATTAAGAGGACAAAAAATACTCAGTTCAAAAAAATTTACCTTCAAAGAGTTATTTAGAGTAGCAGTCTACAATTATGCAGCTTGGAAAAACAGGAGCTGAAAACATTAACTGGAACTATTCTGAGAATAAAACAGAAGAGAGGAATACTCTTTTCAAGCTGGGCCCAACAGAAGGCCTAGCAGAGCTGTAAAAGGGAAAACCAGGGAAGAGCAGACTTCAGGCTCGGAAGCCCCATGACCTGCACCCAGAGGTCCTTGGAAGAGATTCCACATCTAAACCGCCACGTGCTTGGCAGACTGCACCACAGGTACAGCCACACGAGTACCGACACAGCCCTCACAGCCACTGTGCTCCCACAGACGGTCGCCTATTCCAGCCCTTCCCATAGGTCCAAACAGAGAGAAGAAACGGAGCATGGGCTGGGGTTGCATGGAGAAACCATGCAAGAGGTTCTTCTCAAAGAGTTCCTACCTCTTTCTACAGGAAACAAAAGTATTTTTCCCCTAGTAATAACCTCCACATCCCAAAGTGGAACCATTGGAAATTAATTCTGCGGGGAAATTAACATCATACTTTAATGAGACAATTGCGAATCTAGTGTAATGTACCAGAGGCGTACTTCTTGGAAACATATAGTTCATTCACCTGCTCCACCTACCACACTTTCTGCTAGGCAATGGTGAGTAGCTCTTACTTTGAAGTGAATGTTTTAATATAAGTAACAAACCCAAGACTAATTAGCTTGAGGGAGAGTATTACTGCTAGATTGACATGTCTTGAAGTATAAGACTGAAAGGTTTTGAATTTTTTTTTTCTTTATAGTGACTTTTTTTTCAGATTCAGAATACTTGGAATTATCTGTGTGGAACTATGAATTATGTTTCTCCATTCTGCTTTACAATATTTGCTTTCTCTGGAGTTCTACAATGGCTTTTTCTACGGCACCTGTCCTTAACACCGAGCAGCTCTTTCTCTGTCATTAGCACAGGGTGGCGAGAAGCCAAGCCCTGCCCCAAGAGGCATGGCATTAAACACAACAGCATAACCAATTTTTAGAATTCTTCTCTCTACAACGATATCAAAGCAAACACAAAAGGGCCATAGAAATTTCCAAAAGCTGGAAGGAACTGGTACATGACCGCTTGGTCTGAGACTCCTCGAGCAGGCTGTCATACTGAACGGGGAGGACAATACTCAAAAGCCTTCTGAGTTCCCCTTCTGGTCCTTCTCCTTTGCCCCAGTATTCTCAAGGAGTAGGGATGTAGGCATGGAATGCAAACCCAACTCATCGTGTATGATTAAGGAACAAGGATCCTCAGATCATTATGGCTCCTCAAGTTTTGGTCTGTGCTCCCACAGGGCGTACCGTGATTGCAGCAGAGAGATACGGAAACACAGCAACAAATCCTCAATGGGATGGCCATCCTCTGTTCAGAACCTCCAACTGGTGCTGCCCTGAAACATTCCCAATTTAACGCAACATCCTGCTCTGCCACCAAAGCATCCCAGCGCAACTCTGCATCAGCTAGCTAGAATGGTGCCAACAGGCATGTATACGTACACACACGCGAGTGCACACACACACGTATCAACAAAGAGCAGACTCGATAATGTTTTCCAGAAAAGGGAGATACTTGAAAGGTTACATAAAAAATAAGCCAGGAGACGTATCAAAACAAGTGGGGTCATTTACTTTCCTTTGCTTAACATTTGTCTTTGAGTTAATTTTTCTGTTCCATTATTATAGTTATAGCTAATTAGACTCCTAGAGTTTCAAAGATTTCCTCAGAGAAAGAGATCTGATCATTGCAAAAAATTGTGCTGTTTGGAATTGCCAGTCCCTAGGCACTGACAGCACCTACTGCAAGTGAGCAAGTTTCTTCATTTGGGGCTATGACCTGATAAACATCCTAAAAAAATCTCAGA
The DNA here is from genome assembly GCA_009806455.1 of Tetrax tetrax. NCBI lineage: Eukaryota > Metazoa > Chordata > Aves > Otidiformes > Otididae > Tetrax > Tetrax tetrax. The sequence continues at coordinate 144,672 of WHYT01016270.1, forward strand.
AAGAAAATATTTTCAAAAGGCAATGAGCAGCCTTATGTGGGCTACCTAATGCTACCTGTTTATTCAAGATTGTGTGATGTGAGGGCTTCTTTTATGGCTTTTGTTTGTTTGAGGATTTCAGCTTCATCAGACATAGTCACTGCCAGGAAAAGAGTCGAGTTTCTGGCATGTCAGATCTCTTGTTGACTACATGCAAGGCCAAAAGAAATGTCAAGCCCCTTTGCTGATCCTGTGAACCAAGGATACTGCATTTTAGAAAATAAAGTTCTGATACAGTTTTCAACATCATACAATGTATTTGAAGAGAGAAATAGAAAGCAAGATCTTGAATTATTTTAAGCAGCTTTTCCAATAACAGAATCTATTACAATTCAGCAGCTAGAAAACATTTAAACAAGTTTGGAATTAAAATAAAACCAGTCTAGGCTCTGGCAAACTGCAAATTCCCACAGGTGAGCAATTTTTTCCCCCTCTATACCCTCATGGACACCTAGGTATCTCATTAGTCTGTAGGGAAAAAAATGAAATAACCTGGTATTAGGCACCTAGAGATAAACAAAACAAAGCAAAACAAAAACACAACAAAAAAAAAAACCAAATAAAAACAAAAACCCTGCTGTTTTGCAAAACTTCTCCAAATACATTTTCCTTAAAGCATGCCGTGTTCCAAACACAGAGCCATTTACTACAGGTTTCCTAACAGCTTTTGAAATTCAGAGCGAGCCCTTGAATTCTTTTTACCACAGTTACCATAGATATCAACAGACTAATCTTCCTCTAGATTTTCATAGTTTTCAGGAATTATTTTAAAAATATTTTTGTAAGACTCCTTCACTTACCCAAGATGACTACATCATGCCTCCATACCATCACACAACTGCTACTCTCTTAAAAGCAGATCATTACAAGTTCCCAAAGCAAAGCTGGAGTTTCACAGGCCCTCTGCCAATTCCAAACGCACATTAAGAACTTACCAAAACAGGCTTTTTCAGATCTGCACTTCTTCCTACAAACACTTATCCACAACAGTAGCATTGTGCTTTCCCACACCTTTTATTTTATACCCAAAAATGTTTTGTTTGGCAAACAGTTTTATATTACTATTGCATCTCGTCCATACAAACAATCACTCCACAAGGATCACCTCAGATCAAACTGAGCACCAAGAATCTGCAAATTGTTGGAAGCTTATCCCTGCCTCCGCTGTTCAGTTCTGCTGCTTAACCCCTCATGTGTTAGAGCTTCCTGAAGATCAATGTTTTACCACTCCAGGAGAATGGTAATACACTCCCCATCCTCTTCATCCCGGGATACACATGTCAAGAACTTAAAATGTAGACAAAAAATAATTCTTTGCAGACCTGCAAAGAGAGTCAAGACTCCCTGCTCCACTTGATCTCATGAAATTATGTCGTAGGTTGAGGTAGATGATGTCTTGACTGTAGAAGAGGTGCTCAGGTACTTCCTCAAGGCTGTAGCATGAAAGATCAACCATGCTAAGTCGCATAGACACAATCTGAAAAGAAGGAGGAAAAGCTGCAGCTGTGCAACAATTTTTCTCTGGAAATCTAACAGAAGGCCAAACAATGTGCAAGAACATGAAAGAACGCCCTTGTACCCACTAGGAAGAGTCCATGCAGGAAACTGAGTCCATGGCATAAGAGTTTATGCCAATTGCTACAATTGGTTCTGCAAGCCCCTTGACAAGGACACAAACTAGGACACACCGAAAACCCTGCTCTGTACGTGCACTGGGCGCTCCCTAAAAGCTAAGCGAGCCAGCCTAGTGGAGAAAATTGTATCTTTGGCTGAGACACTCTGCTGAGAAAGCACATCTCCAACGGCCTTCCAAAGATGCGAGCAGCAACAGGAAGCAATTGACTTTCCAGTTCAGTCCTTTAAGGCTCACAGACTCTCTGCTTGGCCTAACTACTTCTTCCAACCTTCTTCTGTTTGCTTGTTCAGAGCATAATATTGGAAACATAACCTGTTATGATGAAAAGGCTTCATAAATTATGGTTTTGCAACACTTCATAAATCTTTGCAAATATCAGATCTCCTTTCATTAAGCACGCTTTGCTTTGAGGTCTTCAGTGCTTCATTCCAGATTTTATGACCCGCTTTATCCAGAACTCATTTCATATTTCATAACATTTTACACACACACACACACATATATATATGAGGTCAAAGTGTGGCTGAGCATTAAGCTACTGCCAACTAATTGTACTTTAACGTGGAATACTGACGCAGACCTGAACAAACTATGCTTCCTTGCTAACTTACGGCCTCTGTGTTAACTGAAACCTATCCAGTAGCCCTACGCCAGTCCAGGCCACAGTTCGGGCAGATTCAAGTACGACAACAATGCAATTTATAGATTGCTATGGCTGTAAAGCCTGCCAGTCTCTGGAGTTTGATCTAGAGACCTGTGATTAGCTACTCTCAATAGGTGCAGCGAGAGTGAAAAAAACGCACAACTACTACTCAACATGGTTGCACATGCAGAGAGAGATGAGAAGGCTAACAGGAGACCTTTGTAGTCCTGAGCACACAACAGATGAAAAAGGCTGTAAAGCGTCCTGGGTACTTTCTCCAGCATCATAGCCTCACCTCTGCCCGCTTACCAAGCCTGCAGCAGAAAACCCTTCTTACCCCTGTACCCACCACCCAGACTACTGCAGTCTCCAGGGCCTCACCGTGGACGCCTGTCGGTGCCACCGCTGGCACTCTGACAGCGTTTCAAAGGAAACGTGGTATGTTTGAGCTTGTGCTCCAGCAGATGTGAAAGCAAGCGTGTGCTGCCGCCGTTTCATCTCTTCGACCTGCAAAGGGAGAATTGAAGACAAAACAGTCTGGCTGACGTCCAGCAACTACAATGGATCTGAAGTCCAGGGTGAGGTATTACCAACCACCAGTAACACTACATTTTGCTGAAAACGCAGCTGTAAAGTTAATGGAGAGAAACAGAGAAGTAAATCCTTCTTACATCTTTCTGCTGAAGCAGACCCAAGTAGTAATAATTTCCAGAATGCCCATTCACAACATTGGCTGCTAATGTGAAAGCAGAAGTAGCGTCTCTGTCGTATTAGCCTGAAGACTACTGCCTGAGCAAAGCAAGTAGAGAGGGGTTGTGCAACTCTCTGCATGTGTTATTGCAGTAATTTGTTACAAAAGCCTAGATTAACCTCTTGTGGATAACAACCGTCATTATAATCCCTTCTTCCTTTCTAAGCCACAGCAAGCTAACCAAAGCCTTACCTTCCCTCCAACGAGAGGCAAGATGTGCATCTTCCCTGTGTGGCTGTCTTTCACAGAGGACACAACGAGGCACGTGCCACAGAGAATTACCAAGCGCTCTGCCCACTTGTGCAACTGGGTCTTTCCTTTGCGTACATTATAGACTCCGGAGAGCAGGACGCGATCCAACTGTTCCACTTGACACGGCTTTTCTGAAGAAAAAGGGGATATTAGCATTTACTTTCCATTTGTTCTTCATTCTCTGTAACAGGCAAAAATTGTAAAGACCAAGTAAAGACAAGTCACACTTGAAAAAGAATCTCATGAAGAGGACAAGCAACTTCCTCGGTCAGGGCAGTAATTTCTGATAAGCAATTGTGTGCCTTTCAGTACGACGCTGATTGCCCAGTAGTGTGTTTTCAATCTGCAGGTAATTACAGACCTTGGCAAACTTACACACTTGCCAAACACCCTTCAATCACGTGCAACAGAAAAGCGATTTCAAACTCTTGTTGAGTCAGCTAAAGTGACAGAAGCCATCAAATAAGTAGCTTCTACTGGGCTTTAAAGGAAAGTCTGGAAATTCAGCTACAGAAGAAAGTTATTTTCCTGAAGATATTCAAGTGGAAGGACTCCAGCACTGACTGCTACAGCTGTGCTGTGTGCACTGCTAGCTAGGACTTTGACCAGCAAAGTAGAATTCTACTTCAGCCTTCTAATCCACATACGCGTACTTTCCGGGCAACCTCCTCACTTCTTTTATTTTTGTTTTTGTCAAGATAATGACAAATCTCCCAGATACTTTTCAAGATTCTGTCAATTATACTATCTTACTGGCCAGCAAAATCTTAATAGTCACTTAATTGAATACTTTAAAAAATAAAAATAAGTCTTCTCTAATGGAGCTATGAGTTTCAAGTGATAAGAATCTCCTCACATTACATTTATATTTCATTTTATCCTAAATTATCCCTAAGACAGCTGGTGGCAATGGCTCCTTTGTTTCACTGAGGAAAGGATCAAGTTTTTTGAATTTGCTACTGGCATGCTGCTTCTGTCTTGAACTGTCCTGCAAATGTCCTGATATCCATAAGCAGCACGAACCTGCAGGCATTTATATTCCCCCTCACCCCAAAGTCAGACAGAGGAATGGAGTAACCAACGTAAATGCCAGACAAAGAGAGAAACTCTAATTAGATCTCCTGGAAAAACATTCTCACTGTTGGCCATGCATGCACCGTTTCCAGACACAAACCATACTCCCAACTTTTATTAGGAGCAAAAAGTTAACCACCGACAAAAGTTGCTGTACTGTTTCTCAGCTAGAAAGCAGGATCCTCAGCTTGCCAAATTTAAAGCATTGCCTTGATACCTATAGCAGGCTGAACTTAGCCGAAATATTTAGCTGTTTGTTTACAACAGTAGCTTTGTTTCAGAGACATGAAGTTTGGTGTAAGGTTGGATGGGGCTTTGAGCAACATGGTCTAGTGGCAAGCGTCCCTGCCCACGGTGGGGCGGGCGGTGGGGTGGAACTCGATGATCATTAAGGTTCCTTCCAACCCAAACCATAAGGACGATAGGACGTCCTTTAATGGTGAGAAACTCTAATCATCCACAGAAAGAACAGCTTGGATTTCACCAAGCTGAAAGACCAGTCTCAGATTTGTAAGAAGACAGTATTATGGGAACAGAAGTCGTATCCTACTGACTGCCACACCAGCATTGTACCCAGCACCAGATACGACTGAGAACTACGCCAGTCCTCCAGTTTCCCTATTCTCTCCGAAACATCCGTGACACCTTATGTTCTAGTGCTAAGGAGACATCCAGGGGCGACGTTCAAGGACTTCTACTATGAATCCCAGCTACTTCACAATTCCTGAAGCTATCTGTAAGAATGGTCTTAACCTCTAGGGACAGACAACTTCCTGTCACTCTTTGCAGCTCCTGAGCTTGGCCTCAAGTATTTGTCACTGTGATTGTGCTTAACTCCACGCTCCAATTAGCAAGCACAGGCTTTCCCACGGACATGGGTGCCCCATCCCTGGAAGCGTTCAAGGCCAGGCTGGACGGGGCTGTGAGCGACCTGGTCTGGTGAGAGATGGCCCTGCCCGTGGCAGGGGGTTGGACTGGATGGGCTCTGAAGGTCCCTTCCAACCCAAACGGTTCTGTGACTCTATGATTCTAAGTAATGTTTCTCTGTCACAGCCTCTTTCTAAGCAGGACTACCGTCCCGTGCTGACCGAAACGACTCAATTCCATTTTCTACCTACTTGCTTCCATGAAGTTGAGCCACCGTTCCTGAATCTTCGGCAGCTCCTGCTTGACATACCCAAAACAAACAGCTCATTTTTTCCTCAAAAGTTCTCTACAACCCTATGCTTGATGCCTCTCCTCCTCTCAGCTGAAGTAACTTCTGACTCCTTACTTCTTGCCCTATAAATCCAGACTGTATGCATGTCACACTTCTTTCCATCTGCACTACCCCACCTTGCTTCGCCTGTTCTGCATACGGCTCCCAGACAGAAGGGGTTTGTCTCAGGTAAAGGGGTGGAGAAGTTGATTTCTTATGATTCCATTTTTTGATACTGAATAAACAAATGAAGGCTAGCAGCTTAGTCAGGCTACCCAGCTCCACTATGCAAGAACCATTTTCTATTAAAAGCACTTTGATTTTTTTTCTCTGAAATGCAAAAAATACACAGGTGAAGTGTTTAAAAGTAATGAAATAATTTCATTATCAGCTTTCCTCACCTTTATTTCTTTTATATTTACTCTTCGCTCCAGGGAATTCCTTTTCTGACTGCCAGCCCCACACACCAATGGGCCTACGAATGCAATTCCGTTGCTTCTTACGCACATGGTATCGCGCCCAAACCGATTCAACAGGCCACTCACAAGTCTCGCTTCTGCAACGAAGCGCACGGAGTTGCAAACGGTAGCCTCACTATTATCAACCAGCTGGCACCTTCCCTCTCTGTTTACAGGCTGTGGAGGTATTTGACCAGGACCTTCCTTGCCCACCTTTTGGAATACCCAAAAGGTATTCCAAATACTTCAGCCATACCCAGACAGAAATGCAGTATGTTTCTGATCCCATCAGGAGCTCTAAGGCATCTGTCATAACGTTCAAAACTAAAGACAACAGAGCAATCTTGTGTCTTCCTGTAGAGCTCTTTTCTCAAGCAACAGAGAGGATCAAGAGGTCTGTTTCTATTAATCTTGAAAACTTGTTATTGTAAGGAATGCTAACTGGTACTTTGGCTGTTTGATGCAGCCATCTATAAATGCAACAGGCCAATGACTTGGGCTTCAGCTGAGTTCCACCTCAGAGTTAAAGCTACAGGAACAGTGACAGTTGCACACACGTAATTTCTTACCACTGTAAAAGCGAATCATACAGCTGAGATCAGAGTTTGCTGCCTCTTCCTGCATTCTGACAGGATCATCAAAACCCAACCCAGCCAAGTAGTCATACACAATCTGAAGGGGTTTTTCTGTGGGCTCCAGCCTCCTGTCAAAACATACAAGAAAGCAGTTTTGAGAACACAAAAAAGATTAAACAAATCTTATCGCGGCTATGGTGTACGCACTACTGACATACTGGTGTTCTGCTCCTCTGGAAAGGTCTGGCAGGCAGGCATCCTTGGGGGCTGTGCTTCCTGCTTGTCAAGCAGCACTCAAGAACTGCAGCACTTGAAGAATTACATTGCAGAAGGGAAACGGAGAGCAAAAACAACAGGCATAAGCCATACAATCCATGGTGACCATTTCCATTCCATGATTTAAGGAGCACCAGGAAGAAACAATGACAAGAAACAAACCCAGATATCCTGCACAAAAAGCAGACGCCAAATAATTTTTAAAATCTATGTATAATGACTGAAAGATCTAAAAGAACTCTACTTAAACTTCTCTTACAAACACAGGGGGGAGCAAAGCATGACAACCCTCCAGAAGGCTGACTTCTCAAAAGAAAGGAAAAAGCAATCTCCCATTCTCTTCAGCTCTCATCAGTGGAAGATTCTCATGGTTTGGCAAATTAACTCAAACGGTACATTTAAAGAAAAGACTTTTTAGAACTACAACATATCATAGGACGGATTCAGTGGCTAACTCGAACAAATGGCAATAAAATAAAGTTCTTCTGAAACATCAGGTTTAGTATATTCAGAACAAAAAAAGAGGTTTTCTGATTCTCTCATCTCATTTCTTCCAGAGGTGCTGAATTGTAATTTTCTGCAATAAAAATAACAGTTTCTCACTAAAGTAGAAGTTTTACTTCAGGGGAAAAAAAAAAATCTTTGTGTAAAAGATTAAGTACTGAAAATGTAAGACAGGAGTTAAAATAAATTGCTCCAGTTGTCCACGCATTATCCCCTATTAAAAAATCCTCCCTTTAAATCTAAAAGTGCCTAGCTTCAGCTTACAGTCACTGGACCTCGCCATGTCCTCTGTTCTGTAAACAGGTGTTCATAAACCATGAGACTAACCGTTTCAAATGTCCTTTCCAAGATGGGGCTCAATGTGCTTTTAAAATTTTCCTGCACTAGTATGGGGCTACTTTGACTCAAAATAATTTTCACCACTGATTTTTTTTTTTTTAGTTTACCGACATTCTGTAAGCGCTAGCAGCACAACTGTTTGCTGTATCCTTGCAATGACTACACAAAACCGCACAGAGATTTCTTGGTTCTACTCAACAGTATTTATAATCCCGGATCAACCTGCTCTCAACTGTTTGGCACACTCACTCATATCCCTTCAGCCCCATGAGTCCTCCTGAATTACAGTTTTTGTAAGTTACAGCCTCCTTCCTCTCCTCTTTAGTATTTAGTACAGTTGGCTTTTACATAAATACATCCAGTGATACTGAAAAGCAGTGCTTTTCAGAGAATACTCTGTGCTAAACTGTCTAGATCAACCTGTTGCACTGACTTCTCAGTACTCATCACTCCCTCCATCTCTGCCTTCCCGAGTCGTTACCTTTCTTTTAGCCGTTGATTATTGAGAGCAACCGAACAGCGCAAGTTTACCTCTCTTCACTAAAAAGACCTGCTGGGAAGCGTGTCTGACCCGCAGCCTGCGGCCGAGCCACCCTTCTGGCACTGGCCATAAGCGGGGCCCGTGACACAGGAAACCCCGGCGCAGAGTCCAGGTGTTCCGCTAACCGCGCTCACGGGTCCAGCACACAGCTTCGCAAATAAAGCAATGAACAAATCCGCTCGCTACCTACGGCCCACGCGGGAACAAGGAAAGGGAGCAGTTTACTGAATAATCTGGAGACATTCTAGAGGCCTGACCGTACGGATCACCGGTCCAAGCTCTCGCCACGAGCCATGTGATTCACTAACAAAACCTAGGATAGAACAGGAAAGGGAAAACCAGAGCCAGTATCAGGAACAGCAGCCTCTGTATGGAATTTTGTTACTAACGCGATAAAGGCTGGCAGGTTCCAGAGGCAGTAGTTGAAGTTTGAGGCTGAAAAACATGCTTTCTCTTTGAGACAAAGCAATGCGATCTGAAACTCAAACTGGTACGTGATCCCATTAGAAATGTAAAAATTCATCTTGTAGACCGTGCAATACACACTGAATTCCAATACACACTGAGAGCATCCCGGCTGTCACAGCAGCTGTTTGGCACGAACAGCCCATGACACCCACATCAGGATCACGTATCAGGTACTGGACACTTCCACTCTGTTAAGCGAAGGTGCCAAGGGTAAGCAGACAGAAAAGCCAACAAAAAGTAACAATAGTTCCACAACTGCTGCTGCAACTCTTCTTCGTAAGCAATACTGGAGCTTTCAAGTCTTTGTAGTTTCAATTTTTGTTGGTAGGGGTGCCCAGACCAAAGTAGTTATCTGGCTATTTTTGTTTAATCCTCCCCTCTGCAGGAAGGCGTAACTTCTGACTGTGAAAGGATGCTGACGTAAGGAAAGGTCCTAGCTAGAAGAACTCTAAAGATCCTTGAGGTGAACTGTGGAGAAGAAAAGAAAGTTCTGACAGAAACTGACTCTCCTGTGCACAGACTTGAAAGGGAAACGCAGAATGATCACACGGACACCGCTAAACATTTAAAGTGAATACACAAAAAAATTCTTCCATTTACTGTCTAGGTGCCAAATCAATCTTTGCCATACTCGGCTTCTGAAAGAAAGCCACCTACTGATATTAAAAGGGTGAAGAATTCCGAAGTCGTTTGGGAGACAAACGTACCTACAGTAAAATGCAATCAGAGAATAATAGGTATTTGGGAACACGTTATTAAAGTAATCACCAAACTTTGCTCCAGGAAGGAATTCTCTCGGCAGTGCACGGGGATCTCTCGAGCATCCTGCCATCTTCCTGCGGGCATGCAAGCAGGTACCGTTCCGGCCTGCGTCCTGTTACCAACACAGGTGCTGCTGCAGCAGTGCCGGAAACTCCCATTTCTCCACCGAGAACACCTCCAGCAGGAAGTAATTCGGGGATCTCTTCTGTGGCAAATACATTCCGAGAACTACAAGAAACAGACAAACTAACCAAGAACTCTTCATGAAATTTAAGACAAAGCTTGATAAAGCTCTAGACACACCAAGAGGCAACAAGAGTGGGAAGCCAACATTTACAACTCGGTACTTGCTTCCAAAACACCAGCTGCAGGACCAATTTGCTAATCCAGTGCAAAGCCTACCACAAAGCAAAGACAGGCATGGCTCCAGAGCACAAGAAGAGAGACGGATATTAAAAAGAATTCAAACACAAAAGCCATTCAGAACCAAAAAGAAAGCCAAAACATTCCTCTCTGAACACGTCTACAAGCTTTACCTAGCCATTTTAATGATCTGCAGCAAAAGGTTTGCTCTTCTTTCTAACTGCTGGAAAGTCTGCTCAATCTTCGGGTCCAAAGCAGGCCAATTTCCTTATAAATTCTTCAAGCAATGAATGGAGATTTTCAGCTGCCTCGATGGCTACGTTCAAGTGTCCATCTATCCTCACACAGTATTTCTAACTAACCTATTCCTGGTTCTGATAACCCAGGCAGGGCAAGGCAAACAGCTCCAAATAACTTTTTCCAGCAGTCAGTTTTAACCACATCCTATTCTCTGCATCTCTCGCCACCAGCACTCCCTCCCTCTACCTGATCAAACAGTCACATTTTTAAATCTGGACACATGCAACCTAGGACTTTCATTTCACTATCAAACACCAGCTACCAGTCCTGTTTAGCCTGTGTTGTCTGTACTGCTTAGCCTTCAAGTAAGGAGACCGCAGTATTTTTTTTTTTCCCTGAGAACAAGAGTCGCGATTTTATAACTGAATTTTAAGTTCAGTAGAATCAATGCAAAGTCTAAATGCCTGTTAAACTTAATGGGAGCTTGTAAACCTAGAGGAGTCCACAACACATTCAGAGCATAAAGTTCACGCACATTAAACCCTGAGCTGCATAGTTTCAGTCTAAATGGACGGCAGGCGTAACATGTATAACCTCATGCTTAAGTCTTCCTTACATAACCCTTATTACCACTACCTTTTTGTCTACGTTTAATTATGTATCTGGCCACTCCTCTGAACAAAATATTACTAACACATAAATATTACATGACATAACTCTGAAAGTACCTTACACGTTTAATTGACTTTGAGTAACTGTTTACAGCCTCTCAAATCGCTGAAGCTTTCCGGACGCTAAGACGTCCGTAACAGAGAACCTAGCAAAGGAGCATATGAACAGCACACAACAGCACACGTCCTCTGCCTACACAACGAGGATGTCTTTCTGGCTGGAGCACCAGCCAAACCCTCCCAGCTAAAACAGCTACGGCTTTAACTAATAGATGTGTAAAAGGTGCACTACTACTTCATTTTTTTGAATTGCATTACTCAAGGCTACAGCTAACGGCCACCTACCGCCTCTGTCTGTCCTACGCCTGCCCTGCTACCGTTCGGAGGCACGCAGTCAACACGGCCCTGCGCGGCTGAAGCAAACGTCTCTCAGATTTGTCCATTCTCAGCCCTCACCTGACCAGGTCTCCATGAAGTTGCACAAAGAGGTTTTCCCGCCCCTCTCCATCACATATCTCAGACGCTGGGGTGTCCACAGTGCAGAGGACCAAGCGCAAGTCTGAAGAAGCAGTAGCTGCGGCATCTCTTCCATAAACATACACGCAGCCGCGTCCGACGTCTTCTTTCAGCCAGTCCCTCTCACGGGAACCAAACCGGCTCCTGTTCAAGCAGCTCCTGCTGCCGCTGCGCTTCGCGTTCCTCTGCAAGGCAGCGCACACAGAGCGTCAGCGGCTGCCTCCGACCGCCCTCCTCCCTCGCAGGCCGCAGCCGAGCGGGCCCCGGCCCCGTCGCCGCGCTCGCGGGCAGCCCCTCCGCGCAGGCCGCAGGCGCGGCCGGGCCCAGGGCGGGGGCGGCGAGCCCGGAGAGCCCCTCCGCTCCGCTCCGCTCCGCCCGGCGGGGGGTCCCGCGCCGCCGGCGCCCCCTCGGGACGGCTGGCGATGCGCCGGCGGGAGCCCCGCGGGAGCCGGCCGCGCCGGGCCGCGGAGACCCCGGCCCCGCCCGGCCGCCCCGCCAAGGTCGCGGCGGGCGGCGGCCCAGGCGCGGCGCCGAGCTGCCGAGCGGCCCCGCGGCGAGGACTCGCCCCCGCCCCGCCGACCCCGGACGGCCCCCTCCTCACCTTCAGCACCCGGATGCCGCCGCCCCCGCCGCGGGGCCCGCCTCGGCCCCCTGGCGCGCCGGCCGGCGCCGCCTCATCGTCCTCGGGCTCCGGCGTCTCCCTGGGCCCCGGCCCGGCCCCCGGCGCGGCCTCCCCCATCGCCGGCCGGACGGCGGGACCCCGGGCGGCGGCAGCGGCAGCGGCAGCGCCCCGGCGCCGTG
>WHYT01016270.1:156798-206408 GCA_009806455.1 Tetrax tetrax
GGGGGCGCGGGCTGCGCGTGCAGCCGCGGGAGCGCGCCCGCCCTCCGCCGCGGGCAGCTTTACCGGTGCGGGCGGGGCAGCGCTGCCCGGGAGCGGCCGCGGCTCTGAAGCAGCGGCGGGTGCGAGCCGCTCCCCGCAGCGAGGGCCCGCAGCGCCCACCCTGCGCCCCGGCACGGCCCGGCCCGGCCCCTGCCTTCCCCCTCCCGCGTCTGCTCCCCCCGAGCCCGGGGCGGGAGCGCGCCGCAGAGCAGCCGCAGGGCATCACCTTCCCCCGGGTCCCCCCCGCCGCTCCCGCGGGCTCAGCTCCGTCTGCCAGTTACCCCCCCAGCCTTCCGCCCGCCGGCCGGGAGGGCTTTAACGGCTCTCAGCGCTGGCTTCCAGACTGCTCCTGCCCGAACAGGATGAGGCACATCGAAACAAGACAACAAAAGCCTCCTCCTCCTCCACAATCACCAGTGGTTCCAAACTTTCACACTTCAGCCTGTCATCATCGCGTTTCTTTCTTGCCAGACTAATTCCTGGTCTTATTTCAGAGTTAAGTCCAGACACGCTTTGCAATTTCTCACCCTTGGTGCTGCTCCTGCACCAGACACCTTCAGTTCCACTACGTCTTTCCCTTCAACGCTTTCTGCCTTCTTCCTGCTCTTCCCAAGCATTTTGCTACGCAGGGTTGCGGGCCTGCTCCCGGGCACAGGATGCACAGCGCCCTGCCCGCACCGCGCTCCCCAGGCCCCACGCACAAGAGGAATGCCAAAGAAAAGCTTCCCAGTGGTCTGTCCCGCTCGGGGATCAGTCTGAGATGACACTGCTGCCACACAGGCTGGCGGGTTCTGATGCCGTTCCTGAACTCTCCCGTGTCCGGAAGGCTCTCCTATTCAAAAACAAGGAGCGGACAGAGAAGCCATCTTATCAGCAAGGCTAAAGGTGCTCCCTGGCACTTTGTATTAATTCATTAAACCAAGGAGTCAGGCAGCCACACGGAAGGCCACCTAGTTCTTAACACTTCCAGACTATAGCCACAAGCTGAGAAGACTTTTAAAATAAATTAAATTTTCATTAGGTTGCCCTGCTGAAAGGCACGATTACAATGTACTTCTAGGTACAGCTTTATAGTTCTGTAACTACTTTGCCTCAAGAGAATTTCCATAAAGGACACAAGTCACTACTGAGGAGACTGTGCTTTGCAGAGACAAGTGCAATTATGTGTTAGAAAACACATGAAACATTATCTAATAAAATGTTACTGTGACTAGAAAGTGCTAAGAAGAACTTTACAGCAGGCATGCGTATTGCTTTAGTGGACAATGAGATTACAACAATCCTTATCCCAGAGACACATGGAGTACGAAAGGGGGCTTTTTAATCATCAAGGAAATTGTAACCAAGGGCAGGCTGCAAACACCAGGGGAAACAAAAATAAAATCCTTTTGTTCTGATCTCACCACACCTCTCTGGCACCTCAACAAGTATGGTTGCTAGCTGTTGACAAGCTCTCTTTCAGGGTGGTACTGCACATGAACTGTTCAAGCATTTTATAGTTGTCTACTCACTTTGCTCTCCAAAATTTCCTGGAAAGTTGCCATGGCCAAAGATTAAGAATCAGTAAGTTCTATCCCACTGTACTTGCAAAAAGCAACAAGGCAGAGTTTTAAATCATTGAATATTGACTCATTTTATTAGTCACTTCATAATTGGTTTCAACCAAAAGACAATACACACAGCAGAAGTCTAATGCATCCCATGTAAATGTTTACATCCGTTATGCTCCTCACTTACCCAAGACTCAGCATTTATTTCAATTTTTCACATCTCAAAAATAGGTCTGCAGAAGTTTGAATGCCACCGGGCTCCCTGCTCAAATGGCATGTTTTTACTTTAAATTTGATTGGGTTTGTTGGGGTTTTGTTTTGTGTGGTTTTTTGGTTTTTTTTTACTGTACTGTCAAAGAGGTGGGATGGGGCTCTATGTAAAGTGTAAATTACAACACCAGGAAAGGAAAAAGGAATACACAGGAATAGAGTGAAAGTTCAGAGGGAAGCAGTCCAGTAGTGCCTTCCCTCACAGCCCCCACAGAGAAAATGAACACATAGAAAGCGCACCAGCAGATCTAAAAAAAAAAAAAGAAAAAAAAAGAAAAAAAAGCCATCTTTGCTGCTCCATCTTGCAGCTAGTACCAGCCTTGGGGAAGGCATGAGTCACCTTTCCCAGCTGTTTCAGTATCAGTTATATGTCCAAGGTACTGTACCGGTGGCAGTCCCCTCACTGCTATTGCTTCAAAGGGTTGTTCAAGGCCATATTTTGTCCCATCAAAACCTGGACAAAGTCGAATCTTAGGGCCTTCCTGTGTCTCCTCCCCCTTCAGGTCCATTATGGCCACTATTCTTTCTGACATTTTTTTTTCCTGACTCAAAATACATTAACTTGTACAAACTAACATTAAATCTCTCTCAGCTCCAATGGAGGTATTACTAAGATTAGCCATGATGAACTCTGTATCTTCCTCCCTTTATATTGCCCTTACACTGAAGCAAGGAAAGTGTTGACCAGACCTGTAAGAACTGTTGCATTCAACTGGTGGAAAAAAAGACTCACCCTATCCTCAGAGTACCTCAGATGTGTCTGTGCAAGTACTCTCCAGTGAGAAAACGAAGGAGCAGCACGGTTTAAGAGACATACTTGGGGTCAAGCAGCAAGCAACGGTATCGAATACTGCAGATACGGAAAGGTGTGAAACCTGGCCCTCCTCCTCGTGTAATGTTAGAACCCCATCCCAGCAAGGGGAAGGGAAAGAGCTCCAAGGACAACAGGAATGTTTGGCTGCTACGAAGGAGTACTTCATAGCCAAGGGATGGCTTCAAGCAAAATGCATTTCAGGTACAAGCACCACCTCCTTCAGCTCGACTCAGAAATATATGACAAGGTGCCTATTTCCCAAAACACAACCACTCTGTGCAAGGGTGGCTGAAGGAGCCAAAAACATAGTAGGAATTTACCCTACAAGCTTCCCAGATACCAACAGTAAAACACAGCTGCTTTAGGGGGCAGAAAACAAGTGCAGCAAGAGGGACAAGGTAAGCTGGTCCTAACTATGCTGCAACAAACTGGCCGGGTGAGAGACCACGGAGTTTTCTCCCCATCTAATCTCCAGCCCAGTGCCCTTTCTCAGCACAAACAAATGCAGATTGAGGCGTGCCCGCTTTCAGTACCAGTGACCACGTACGATTCTGTGAGGAGAATGGGAGAGGTCATGCGGCGTTCAGGAACTAAAGCAAAGACTTTCCATTAGCTTCGTATTTGGGACACCCTCACAGCACACTGGAGTCTAGACTTAACATGCTCAGCCTTCAACACGAAGGAGTTTGAGCGAGTGGGGTGGTAAATAGTCACAACTGCAGTGAAAGCAACAAAGGTAAATGCTCAGCACCTACAAATGGACTTCAATTCAGCCATTTTCTGCAAGACTGCCTGCTTCACGATGCTTCTAGCTGGAGCATGGTATCTGTCTCACCACTGACAGCCAAGGCATGACCCTGCCACAGCCCAGCATCACGTTTAAGGAAATCATTATACATTAATACATCATTCTTCTAGATTTTCTAACCCCATGCTGCTGCCAGTTCCAGTAGAATAATAAAGCTCTTTGCTAATTCAAAGGTCCAAGCCTGTTTAATCAATAAGGCGGCAAAAATGCCCTCTGAGAGAAGCTAGACTTATTCCACCACACAGATCAGCACTTCAGCCAGTGACAGTCTCACGTTACGTTACTTAATGCAGCTAAAACCAAAGCAGGTTAAACAACCTTCAGTCGTTTCCTGCTTCTGATTCAAGGGCAGAATAAGTCTTCCATTTTATTTTCCCTACATACACCGTGCACCACTCTTGCAGTGGTTTCGGCAAGGATCGGAGCCTAGCGTTGGCACTTTTGCAGATGCAAAAAGCTGTGTCTAACAGCGCCATCAGTACGGGATGACTGCTATCTGGAAAGCCCTGTAACAGAAATGAAGCAGATGTGCCATCCCTTTCTTTTGAGAAAGCACTGGGTTGGAAGCTGGAGTACCTTCAGCTTACCAGTTCACTCATGGATGAAGATCTAAGATACATCCTTCCCTCTTCCTCCCCGAAGAGTGCTGGACGTCTGAACCGTTCTGTCGCACTGTGCCGTATGTCCTATAGACCACCACCACGAGAATTCATGGAACTGACTCTGCTGACAGCAGTTCACACCAGGAAGCATGACTGAACACAGCTTTCTGTAAGCTTAGAAGAATACTGCACCTCACATCTTTGGATCCAAATACTCAAAAACGACTGGCTTCCAATCAAAAAGCAGTTTAGTTACTTTCAGTCTGAACCTGAACAAGCACATTTCTCTGAAAGGAGAGCAAGGAGCAAACTACAAGGACCAATTAAGTAAGAAAATGGGAAAAGGTGTCTTTAAACCGCATGGTCTTTATTTCAGTGCCAATATTACAGATACAACACAAATATCCCAGTCAGAAGTAACTCAAATGGAATCAAGGGGGTCTACACCAGGCTCTGGAAATTAAATTGGGGAGAAGGTCTGGAATAACTGGGAAGAGCAACTTTGCAGCATAGTCTCTGATGAGTCTCCCTGCAGGAACAGAGCCCTCAAAGACTGATCTACAAAACTGAGTATGTCTTTTCTACCCATAAACCACAACTAATGGGTTAAAAGGCTTTGAAATCATCCGTGGTAAAAAACCAGCTGCTCCTTGGATCTCTACATCTCTCACATTACCACACTTTTGGGGAAGTTACAGAAAACTGACTGTCAATCTGCATGGCTGTAGGTATTGATGGAAAGAAAGAAAATTCAAGTGTAAGGTCTTCATTTCCACAGACAGCACCAAAGCAATTTTACCAGCTCTCACCAGCACCTCTTTTCCTGCACTGTCCCAGATTTGCAGATGAACTCCCAAGGCCTGACTTGCTCTTGGTACGTATCACATAGCTGAGAGGTGACTGTATACAATAATGCACTGAATAAGCCGTAGGAAGCCTCCGGCCCCTTCAGACACAGGGGTACACAAAGAAAGAGGCAGGGCAGCCTGACATTCCCCAAGTTCCCATTCAGAGCCCCATACGAAAGTGCCCGAAGGAATGCAGCTAATAATGAATGACAACGTGCCTTGCCCACCCCCAGGGGAAAAAGACAGCAGAAAAAAGGGGCAGCTGTTCAGTTGCTGCAGAGAGAAAAAAAGTTTCCCTGCTAGAAATTCCAGACTTCTCTTCCAGCTAGGCTGTGTTTCTTTGCGGGGGGTGGAGGGGAAGGTAGAAGGGAATGTTGCTTCTGGCTGTGAATGCATGTGTGAGGGTGCACAGTAGCCTCCACAAGCCACGAGCCTCATCAGCAGAGGAGAGGAGATTAGTCTTAACAGATATGCTTCAAAGTCAGCAATCACTTCAGCAAAATTCCTCCTCATCAGCAGGTCTCATCTGTTCCCCATGCCCACGGTGCAGTTTGGGGGATTGCCAAGGATCACAACCTTCTTCCCAGAGTTCTTTTGATTGGGTGGGGTGAGAATAAGAATGGTGCCAGAGCCTCACTGCCAAGACTGAGGGGGGAAGTTGTTGACTTCTGCTAGATCCTGCATTGCTGAGCCCTTGTGATTATATGTCAACTTGATCCGCATACGTAGTTGTTGCTACAAGAGAAAAGGAAAATAAAAACAAACACAAAACAAATTCAGGTCTTCATTAAAGGTCAGCAAATCTCCCCACGTCCAGCTCCCCTCCCTTACCCCATGCATACAAAACATGGACTTTTCCTCACCACGAGAGCTTGCTGGAAGGATGTGCAGGCTAAGCTATGGCACTGCAGATAAATGCTCAATCTGGTAGGACGCTGACTGGTCCCTGCAGTTTCTGATCAGGTACAACCTCTCGGAAAAGCTATAGCACAGCTTCTACCCACATGTCTCTCTGCACTGGCCCTGCTCTCAGAAGCACTGAAGTCCTTAAATACAAAACTAACTGCCTTAAAATCCCAGTTAACGATGGAAGAAAGCAGGAGGCTGATCTGGACTCTGCTGCTCTGCACTCAGGCTCGCAGGGAGAGGTGTCATTTCCCATACTAGCTGTTCACTCTAAGCAGTGCTCTTGAAACGGCAAGTATTGCATAGCTCAGTAGCCCTGTGAAGGAAATAGCCAAGAAAGGCTAGAAACGGAGCCTCTGAGAACATTTCCTCCTGCTGCGAGTGAATGATGGAACATCTCAAAAGTTGTTTTACGCTCTGTCACCTGCCTGTCGTTCAGACACTAGATGGCCCTTCACAATAGCTAGAGCACAGCATGCTCCAGCCAGGTTCCCTTTTCTCCTCACTCTCAGAAAACCCCCTTGTTTCCCAAAAACCTTAAAAGGAAAAGCATGAAATTGGCTATTTCTGGCTCCTTTCCCCATACCTACACCGAACTACACTATCTCATGGATAGGGTTCTTGCAAAGCTGTACTTTCAGACAGTAGCAATCTAAAGGACAGCAAGAGATGCACAAACATCTGAGGTGGAAGAGTCTGAAAACAGCAGGCAAGAGAAGAGGGTAGCAAAATACTATTTTGCACCTATGTATTCTGAAGTCTTCATAGTTCTGTCGTTCCAACAAGAAAGCATCCCACTATCTAGGTGTATTTCACCTTGTGGGGCCTGCCTGAGGTGGATCTGTCGTGACTTCTGGCACCTTACAGGAAAACACCTAAACCCTGCTCTACAGCACCACAGAGAAATTCATATCAGATGTATACAAGACAAAAAAAATAATTAATCTTGTGCCTTAATATAGGCAGAGGAGAGCACACCACCTGGAAATAAGGGGAGATACATGGAAACCACTAAAACTATGCTCTAGGAGACAGTCATTTCAGTGAAATCCGGCTGAGATTTGAGAATTTTTCTAATTTGCACATCAGTCTAGCAGCAACACTTAACATCTAGAGCAGTATGTAAGCGTTAAAACATCTTCAGTTTTTCATAGGTTAAGTTCTCAAACATGGTTAAGATCTTAAGGGTGTCCCATAGAGGAAGAAGTACACGATCTCCATTTCATTTTTCTTTCTGATGCCATTCGAAAACTTGAAAAGAGGACGTGGGCCACACCCCTCCCTCCTACAAGCCTGTTGTACCTTGGTCTTGAAACCTTCTCTGAAGGCTCTAAAACAAACGGAATCATGATTAAATCACACCTAAAGATACTTTCCATCAACTGTTTTAAATGACACCACTTGAGAAAACAGACAATTTTGTTAAGATTATGGATCAAGCTATTTTTTTGTGTAACAAACGTTTCAAGTAACACCACTACAGACAGCAAGAACAAACGTTAGGTATCTTTATACGGCAAGATGCTTGCCTTTCAGAAACCACTTTTACAACACGTACAAACATGAGGTTGAGCTCCTCTAGAAAGGCCATATAAAAACTTGTTTAACAACCATTCTGATGCAAAGACATTAATAAATTCAAAAAGATAGCAAACCTGTCAATCTGTTTTAGCAGTATAACCAAGTAGAAGGCCAAACCTGTGCCCAAGACCTCCCATCTTTTCCATAACTTTTCCCTAACTCTAACCAAGATGACTGTCATTAAAAACACATCATTCACTGCCATCACTCCCTATCTCTCATCAGAGATGCATCCCTAACAGACTGCCACTAGATGCACGATTCCAAGACAATGTCTTTAATAACTGTTCTTGGAATCACTCACCTTTTGTGGATTCAGGACTTTAATGACCTGTGTGATGGTCCCAGAGTTAAACGCAGGGATGACACTGCTGCTGGGAGACAGGAGCTGCAGCTGGAATGTCTGAAGAAAGGGCAAAGAGAAAACAACTTGATGCTTAATCGGAGTAAGAACGAGAAGAGATTTGTGTGCACTGACAGAAGGCAAGGAAAATTAGGAGCTCAGTTCCCGGCCCTGACAGTACATGTACAGCCACAGTAACGTCAAATAATCAGGTCAATTCCCTGTCTGTAAAGAACAAAATACTCACTGGCCCATCTGCTTTCTACCCAGGTAAGATCCAGGTAGTGCAAATACTAAGGCGTGAGAGCTTTCTGTAGTACATCAAGATCAGCAGTGGTGCAGTGATGTGTTGTTTCAAGTGTCACATGCAGAGTAACAGTCAAGGCTGCTCAGCACATCTGAAACTTCGGGAGGCCCATTCTTTCCCTAACTCCTTCCTACAGCTGGTATTAAACATATCCAAATTAAAGTCAGAGCATTACTAATTCCTAGAAGGGAAACTCCCAGAAGTTCTTCCCAAACTTGAAGAACGTTTCAATCACATCCTGCTTAAATGGTCTGCTCTGCTATAGGTAACATCTGTTTCCCATATTTTGTGCTGCACTTAAGTGCAAGGGAAGACAATTCACTGCTTAAAGGAGGACCGTCACTAACCACCACGTGGGGACTCCTTTAAAATTTTATAAGCAGTTAGCAGCTCCAAAAGATTTTTTTTTTCATGTATTCATAGCTGCAAAGAGCATGGTCTACTTCTTAGACTAAAGGGAAAGATTAGTGTCTTTTTTTTTTTTTTCACTCAACATTTTTCTGCATGTGGTTTAGCAGCTTTCCTAGAAAGCAGTGATTTTAAATAAGATTTTGTCCAAGCAAAAGCAGTCCAATCTGATAAGAACCAGGGTTCTACTGCGTTTATAACATTTACTTTCAAACTAAAAAGAGATGACCAAACTGAGCACTAAGAGAACCTATGAACAGCTCTTAGCCTTGTTTACCATCTTGTAAGCTTCTGTCTACATGAAAGCACGGATCAGGAAGTATTTGCAGCACTGTAGTTGCTGTCAGCAGCTCTACCTTTGGTACTGCAGCTTGGAAAACAAAATCTGTCATATCCAGCTCTGTGCTGTTGGAGGCCTGTATCGTGATTACAGTGACGCTAGGGTTGGTGTTTGACCTCTCAAAGGTGAAGTCAATCTTCAGTCCATTCTTGTTGTATGCTGTAATTGAGGGGATTCCTGTAGAAAACAAAAAAGCAGCACACCTACATAATCTGGAGATCACTCTCAACATCATGAACGCACTTACTTTACCCCAGACACGAACTCTCCTGAAGATTAAACACATCCCCTCCTCCTGTTCCAGTGTCTGTGCCACACTTCATTCCCAAATCCCCTATTATTCTACCACCCCTCGTTTCCTCTTCTAATTGGGTGGCACCTTAGGCTAAGGATTTACATGTCCCTGACCTGCAGCAATATCATTGAAGAGAGGCTGTGATGAAAGTCCATCAAGCAGGAATGGAGGCTGTCCTGTCTGGGGTGCAGGGGCAGACACTGGAGAACCTACAAGAAATATTGAAGCATTATTACTTATCTGTTATGAAATGAAGAGTAAATACTCCTTCTCCAAAGATCAACTGCTGAGTATCATACTTCTTAACATGAAGCTCTACAAGTCTTCTGTATTGTCATTCTCCCCTTCTCTGCTTTCACTAACAAGGACCGGCTCCTCTTGAGCTAGCAGGCGTTCAAATGGAATTCCTCACGTCTCCCAGTCCTCTCTGGAAAGGCTCACAGCATTCCCAGGCTAGAGTGTGAAAATCCTCAAGTCTCACCAGCTAAACATGCAGGGTCAACCTGTGACTTCATTTCCTGACTCCCCCCGAATGCTAATATGGATCTCGGTAGGACTAAGTGTGAAGACTAGGCCTTGACAGAAAGCGAAGAACTAGCCAGCCCTCATCCCACCCCAGGACCAAGAACGTAGACTTTTAAGAGATGCAGCCTACTCACCTGTTAGGTTGAGGTCTCCCAGGAGGTCAAGGAGCTCACCACCAGCAGAGGCTGGCTTGTTTGTAGGTGCAGTGGGGATTACAGGTGTTATGTCACTTCCCCCCAACAAGTCCAACAAATCATTTGCCTGATGAGAGAGTGGATGTAATAGTTACATATCCAACTTCCTGCTACTTTCCCTTGCAAATGTAACGGATTCTACTTGCTCTCAGACCGAAGACCAACAGAGCTGCTGGCCAGTCAGAGAGGTTCTTAGTTTGGCCATAGTCCCATGCCTCATGAGAGACCTACTTTCCACAATCCTGAGACCACAGAGATAGAGAAGGAGGGAGTTCGTGCACACTGAGACAGTTTGGGGGACATACAGCTTCACCCCACCCTGCTCTTGCACTCCTCACAACAATCTCTTCCACAAACCTGTTCTTGACACTACAGCCATCAGAGCAGAGAGATGATGCAATCATCATCAGGCCAGAACTAGCAAAGAGGCAAAGAGGGGAGGGAGATGGTCTCAGCTTGCTGTTGGCAGTGGCTAGCAGTGTGGTCTGACAGGCAGTGCAAACTTGTCCTAGATCAGTTTCTGTTACCTGGCTAGCAGGCTGCAATCCAGAGGGTGGAGGTTTGGTTTCCAGTACCGCTGGCTCGGTCTCTCCGTTGGTCTGGACAATCTCAGTAGGGCCATTTGTGGTGACTTTCTCCATTACGGGCATTCTCTCAAGCAGGGCTGGCCTGAAAGAAGCTGACATAGTTACACTGTGCCATCTTCCTGGATCCCAATTCAAATACTCAGACGCTAAGGAGATCACATACGCAGGGCAGCCTGCCTTTTCCTTTTAGCTCCAATGCAGGGGAACTGTAAGACTGCATGACAGCTTGCGGCGGTCACAAGCAATCCCTGGCATTCTGTGCCACTGTAAATACACTAGTTGACAGCCCAAAGCCAAACAAACCCTCCTGCCTCCTGTTTTCCCCTAGTACTTGACACAGGTTCCACTGCGGGGCTAGGATAGCAAACTCAAGACAAAGATTAAATAACTGAGCAAAGGTGGATTACCTGCAGATATGGGACACTTGACTGCTCTGCTTCATATGCAGTTGAGACAGAGAGTCAGCTCATTTGACTTCTCTTTGCAGAAGGTTTAACAACTTAGAACAGGTGACAAAGTTGGAAAAGTAAATCACCATGCTCTCATTTAGCCAAATTAAGTTTCCAAAGAGATTAAGTTCAGCCCTTGAGAGTACTCTCCTGAAATGATACAGAGACTGAAGAAGAGGCATGGGATACAAAATACCGATGTCAAACCAAAACCGTAAGAAAACCTGTATAGGGAGAGGTAGTCTGTAATAGAAGAAAGGCCATTACACTTGCAGATCAAGCCACAAAGCTCTGCACGTAATGGGGTAAGCCACACTGTCTACACATATTTTGGGCTGAAAAAACCCAACTATGGGCCACATTTTGGACCCTGAACAAAATCTTAATGCGCAGAAGCTATTAAACATCAACCTTTACACTCTAATGAACACCAGAATATACTGGGAGGGGGGGAAAAAAAAAAAAAAAAAAAATGTTCTCTTGTAAAACTGAATGATGTTCACATACGTTTTTCTGAAATGCAACACTTCCCAAAACTATGAATAGCACACACTGCCATCTGATCACCGGACACTGTGTCTGCAATGGCCAACTCAGATCAAAAGCCTCTCATGCTAGATTTTTCTCAACTCACTCATAAGGCTTCATGTGAAGCCCTAGGCAGCTCACGTGACCTAGCTCATTAACATGACTTTTCCAAGTATGGACCCCAGAGTAGGAGAGAGAAAGGTGAAATCACAAGGATGTTGTGAATAGGATGGTACCTCTGGAAAAAAGTGATTGTGAAGAGCCTCTGAAACAAGGTTTGGAGGCCCCTACAGACACAGGCAACATTTAGTCCAGTGGCACCCATTTTCTCTCTGTCCTCTCATCTAGACTCTAAAATGGATGCTCCTCGATCCAATGGAATCTTATGGAAAGTTTCCAAGGGTGGATGAAGTCAATTCCCAGAAGACCTCCTCTAATCTTACGATCCTCGCTGAATAGAATCTGTGGTGCTCCTATGTATCAGTAATTAGCTATTGCACATAGCACATTAATGGCTATTTTGCAAAGAATTACAACTTTAGCTATTGCAACAAAGTAGCATTTTAATTTTCTTATAAAGAAACAATCACTTGAGCAAACCAATGATGAATGGGGACCTCTCAGGGACAAGGTGTAAGGAGGTTAACGTGCTCGTGAATTGTAAAACAGGGATACTGAGTGGTGCAGTGAAATAGTAAGCCTTTGCATGCAGCTGAGATTTTAAACAGATACTACAAGAAGACAGAGTAAATTAAAAAGATGTTCTGAAAAACTGAAAAGTATTAACAGTCGGAAGAATTACTGCAAGTTCAGAGCACAGCTTAGCAGCTCAGGTCAATGGATCTCTACATGTTTATTCCAAAGACATTTTAAAATCAGTTAGAATCTAATTACTGTGATAACGCTAGCTTGGTAAAATCTACCTGCAGACACTTACTCAGCTACCAAATGCAAGACTCAACACCTAGAAGTAAAAATTAGTCAAGTTCAAGCTCAAAGGAGGGCAAATGTTTTGGCAGAGAAAGTCTCTGAACACAGAACAATCTCCCAGGATATGTTAAGTTCTTAAAACACTCACTAACCCTATAGATAAGGGAGAGATTCTAGTTCATCTGTAATCCTACCAAAATCACCAAAGCTCTCAAAAGCACATAGTGTGGTACACAGGAGTCAAGAATAGATTATAATGATCCTTTTCAAACACCAAAACTCATCAGCACTTACCTCATGTGATCGTATTTCTTGAAAAGCGCATTATATTCCACTGCCCTCTGCTGTAGCTCCACATCAATGCTGCTGCCATAGATGGAAACTACCTTCTTAATGCGGCTGCGTGGGGGCAGGGGGGAAACAAACAAACAAAAAAAAAAAAAAGAAAACACACAAACCACAACATGGAATTAGCAGCAATAAGCAAGGGATTGGCATGTGTGGCCAGAAGACACTATCTGGCCTCTAGTCAACAGGTGTCCTGTTTAATTCATTTAAACCAGTGGTAACTGCTGTTTTCCTGGAGTATCTACGCAACATCCATTTTTGAACTGTCCCTTCATAATAGCCTCAGCAGGTATTTAGTATACCACCACAAACTATATGATAAGAAAGCTCAGCTACCCATACTGAAGAGCCATCAGTAGGAAATAAGGCTATTTTTCTCTCCTTCGTTTGAAAAAGGAACTGGAAAGAACAAGTCCTTACTTTCAGTAGACTATCTTCCCCGTAGGGGGTTTTCAAACAGCAACATAGATTAAGTCCCTGCACAGCAGAGGACATCCGCAGAGAAAACAGTACAAATCAGAGGAAGTCTTCCACCCTGCAAGCAAAGGAGGACTGCATCAATGAGAACTCACTTGACAGTGCAGGTGAACCTCGTGGAAAGCTTCATGATGGCAGTGAGAGCATAGCCTCGTGTAACAGATGCAGACATATTAGATATCAGGATGCTTTCCAAAATATCAAGAACTTCATCCTCTGTGACCTGAAAAGGTACAGAAAAATTAGGCTAAGACAGAGAGAAGCTTTGCAGCAAGCCTTCCAGGGCACACTGTAAAAATTTTTCTCTTGCTTAATGGTCATGTCATACCTCCTCCGCAACTCCGTGAGCCCGTAGCATATGTTCAGAGTATATGAGACACATGTATCTCGGTGGAGATCATATGATATTAGTTTCAAAATACAGTTTCTGTTCCACATATTGAAAAGCAAGTTTATCACCAAAACACACAGCTAAGACCCTAGCAGACACCCTGCAAGCTAGGTTAGCACTGAAACCATGCCGCTCTGCAAACTAGCTGCACTCCTCACAGGGGGTGTTTATGCAGCCAATGTCTGTCGCATGGGAAGGAGATTCCTGTCCAGGCTGCATCATCATCATGGACACCAGTGCTAAGTATCTGTTGCAAGCATTCCCCTCACTTAGTCAGCATCAAGCAGCTCCAGCCGCAGCCAGGTACACAGTTGTTGTTCTTTCCCAAGTTATACCTGTATTGGTTCCTCCTCTTCACACTGACCAGACACCAGAAGATCTCCATACTCTCCTATGCACCAAGAGGCCACTTGCACCAGGGGCTGCTGTTAGAAGAAAAATCAGATGCCTCAGAGCTAAACTGATACCTGTATGACAAGGTAAACCACCACATTTTCCCAGACCAAGCTTAGCCCTCCTTCCAGCCAATGAAGTTTTCCACAGCAGACGAAACAACAATATTTGATTCGATCAAGAATTCCGTAAGAGAATTACAGAAAATGAAAAGAATATGAACTTACAGAAGACATGCCTCCTCTGCAATCTGTCCCTTGGAGCTAGACAGCATGATGTTGACTTACCTTGGCATGCTTAGTAAGCATGCTCACTGCAGTACAAGGAAACTGAAGCTGGTCGTGGTTGGTATTACCTGGGAGTAATCACCAAGGATGGCTTTGTAGAGTCTCTGCACAGTGTAGGCATGCATCTCCACACTATTAGTTATTAGCTGAATCAGATTGGGAACAGCATCATCACGAACGTAACTTCCTGCCTGCAAGAACAATTGTGTATTCAAGAGACAAATAAAAGTTGTTAGGTTTCACTATCTGACTTCTCAGTAACATCCAGCATCTGCTGATATCCTTCACAAAGCCACCTGATGTGCATGGAAATAAAAATCACCCCCCTTATCCCCAAGCGTTTTATGGCTGATTTTGAGCAGGCTCAAATGGGTAGAAGTACAGGACAGTACATTTTCTCAGTGAACTCAACTATAACCAGAGAAATTCGTACTACAGATATCCTGAAACTGTGAAGAGGATAGAGTGTGGACATAAGAAGTCTGTGCTACAGAAGGAACAAGAAGCAACACAGAAAACTTCCGTTAAATAGAAGGCTTCAAGTCCAAAGACACCCTGGGGGCAGAGCACAGCTTATTCAATCGCTCGCTCAAAACCTGACTCTATGACAAATAGGCACAGGACCCAGGAACTTGCCTGCCTACTACTCTTTGGTTAGCAGACAGGAACACGGAGCTCAGAGGGAAAAGCCCACTTTAAGGCCAGGACAGTATGTGAGGCAGTACACACTCACACAGCTTTGGCACTGAAGGAAAGATGTATACTGTTCAAGACCTGTTCTGTACAGGTACTCCTCTGGCACCGAGAGCAGAGCATGTGAAAAATAAAAAAAGGAAATTAAGTGAACCCTATTAGGTCAACTAAGAGAGAATCCACCTAGCCAAAGATGGCTGATGCCATCCTTCTGTGTTCTTGTAAGTCTCCTAAACCGAAAAGGATGTTTATCAGTAGGTAGGTAGTTTATCAGGGGTAGGTAGTCTCATGAACACAGCTTTATAAATGGTTTCTCTAGCAGCCAAGAGAAGGAAGAAAAAAAAATAAAATAAAAATTCAAAACACCAAAATAGCACACAAGCCAGACTCACTTCTTGACGAGCTTCTCAAATTTGAACATCCATACTGATGAAAAAAAATAATAAATCTCTTCCCACTCCCTCGTCTCAGAGAGCACATGGCCTACCCAAGTCATCAAGGTCTCCTCCCCTCCTGTCTCGTTTGCCAAAACACTAATCCAGTTCCACCTCAGTTGTGACGTTTATAAAGAATCCATGTTGGTAAAGAGTAACAACGAAACCTAAATAAAAGGACTAGAAAGCTGTTGATACAGTTTCATTTTAAAAACTTTGATAAACTCAACTTGGAATAATTCCAATAATGGTTTCAGTCTCTTTCTGCAAGTCACTTAAGGCTGTGTTCACTCTCCCCTGAAAGCACCGTGTATTGGAATCACAGACAGCACAAAAGCTGTCCTAACTTGCTCATGTGATTACTACAATAGAAAAATTCTGTTTCTGAAACCACACATTTCTTCTGAAAAACCACTCGGTCATATTTACTGAGCTTACATATTTCTGCCTGCCTGCCCTGGGTCACTACCATGTAGGTACAGTTTCTCTGTGTATTGCAGTATTTGTTATCTGACAGCCTTTACAGCCATCTCCAACTCGATGATGAGTAACTTCCTACAGAATTAAAAATTTTTATGTAGTCACACACGAGAGGCAATTTCACTTACCGTTGTTAATACTCTCATAATTGTGTCTATGTGCCAGCGTTTGGAAGGAGCATATCTGACAAAATTAAGAAAACAAGTTATAGCAATAACTGCTAGCTTTCAACAATCATCATCAGAATCTCCCCATTCAGTTACTTCCCAGCCCGCTGTTTCCTGAGCTCAGGACACCAACAAAACACACACAAGAAAACTCCACAAAACAAAACACCAGACGTTTAACATTCTTTGCCTTTTTTGTATTAATGTCGACACTGGAAAGCTGAATGAACAAGTCAGCAGAACACAGCACAGCCATACCTTGCACACACCACACCTCAAAGTCAGGCTGCCTGATTGCAATGGCTCAACAGTAACGAGATCCCCTCACTGGCACAACTGAGCAGAGAGATTGTGTGTGGAGAGGGGCAGGGCCAGGGTGTCAGCACAGCATCTGTTCCAAACTGCAGCCGAAATCAATATGCTAGACTGGTTTAGTGACATGAGGACTATCCAAAACTGGTGTGTACTGTTCCTCAGAGCGGGTTAGAACTGACAAGCCACAAAGAGATCAGCAAATGGAGAAGAGGTGATCAACACATTCTCTCCTGGGGGTGAGGCGGGGGAGGAACACCACACAAAACGGTCATAATTCTGAAGATGTACAAAAAAATTAATAGCAAGTAAATTGGCTCCATACTTTTCAGCTGCAAGAAATATTCCAGATGCGCAGTCTGCCTTGAACTCTGGTTCACAGGAATCTAGGAAATACAGCAACTCCTTCATCATTCCACGGACATTGTTCCCATTAACAAGAGCAAAACTCAGTTCCATTGCACGCCTAGGGCAAGAGACAGAAAACCAATACGGTATCTTCAGCTAGTGAAGTGAATAAAAACCAAACTGAAAACCACCAAACCCAAGTCCAGCTACTTAACTGCACTTACCTTTTAATTAAGAAAAGCGCAATATTTATTAATCCTGTGACAACAGCCTTCCACATTAAATGTACCAGTATTTTCCTGTTCATGGCAGACAATAAATACCCACCCATAAAAAACCTAAGGGGGTGGGGGTACAGAGTGCTCTAGAAACAGCTATCCAGATGTCCTAAAGGCTAGAAATACCTTTCAGCAGCCAGGGTCCACCAGCGTTAAGGTCTGACTGTTCAGTTATTTGTAATCGCATAGAATGGTTTGGGTGGGAAGGGACCTTCACAGCGCACCCAGTCCAACCCCTTGCAAGCAGCAGGGACATCTCCAACCAGATCAGGTTGCTCACAGCCCCGTCCAACCTGGTCTTGAACATTTCCAGGGATGGGGCACCCACCACCTTCCTGGGCAACCTGGGACACTGCTCCACCACCCTCAGCATAAAAATATTTTTCCTAATATCTAATCTAAATCTACCTCCCTCTATTTTGAAACCATTACCCCTCATCCGATTGCATCAGGGCCTGCTGAAGAGTTTCTCCCTGTCTTTCCTGCAGCCCCCCTTAGATATTGGAAGGCCGCTCTCAGGTCTCCCCGGAGCCTCCCCTTCTCCAGGATGAACAGCCCCAGCTCTCTCAGCCTGTCCCCAGGAGAGGTGCATGCTGCTCATTTCTGACACACAACTGCAATAAGCCAGTAATCCATGCTACAACACACTTTCTCCAGCTTCAGGGGTCCAGGAGAGACCTGTTTCAATTTCCATATATTAGAGATTCAAATACAGCAGAGATTTAAAATATTAACTGATAAGTTTTATTGTATCCTGACAGATAGACCCTGTAAGATTTCTAGAACCTCAGATTACCCTGGTCCTCTTTTCAGAGCCCATTTCCCCTGGCTCAAGTCAACACCACAACTAGACAGAGTACTGGCTCTTTGCTGTTCCTTGTTGTGTACATCGAGAGGTCAGAGGCTAATCCTTAGCTCTGTTACTTGAAGCTTCTGTAGTTCATTTTAGCACAGCTTTCCCATTCTTCCAACATTTTTTGAAGACTGTCTTCAAACGTGAATGATTTCTGTACAACGCTGGCAATTAGTTATGTTAAAATGCCTTAAAACAATGCATTAAACCAGCCTCACTAAACAACCCTGACTATTCTTTAAAACTGAGCATTTGGTATAATCTAGAACCCAAATGTCCAAATTGTGTCCTCTTCATACTATCAGGAACTTTATTCTCTGTCACTGAGACAGCCTACTAGAAAACAAGAAAGATCCTCACAGCATATAAAAAACTTCCTCCCCCATTTCAATTATCTTTTCAAATAATCTGCTGAACTACTTAACGTGTACAGCAATCTTCTACTGCTTGTTGTGCAACAGATTATGTCCAGAACTATGCCAAAAGGCCTAAAATCCAATTTGTAATATACACTTTGTTCAAATAGATCGGACTTGAATGTGTGTTTAACTCCAACAATTTTCATTAAATTCATAACATCAAGGGGCGTGAGTTATGCTGTCATCCTTTCACATATTTACTGGCAGCAAACCCATAAGCAGTCCCACTGATTCTGTCTTCCTCCACTGTCAAGCTTGCCAACCTGCCACTACATGGACACAGTTATTTTTTCTGATCACGTAGTACTTTCCCAATGTTCATGAAATATTAACAACTTAGACCAGGCACATTACCCAATCCAATGGTATTGGGCACAAGCTATCTGTTCTCAAGAATCTGAAACCATCTAGACAGCATTGCTTCTCAACGCCTCCCTAGTTATTATTGTAGTAAGAAGGATTTCTACAGAATTCTGAACTGTAAATGTGTTATTTTGCTTTTAACCCAACCTAGAAAACACAGTGGTGTTCAGAACTAGGGTGGAGATACATAACTAAATCATTCATTTTTTATCATTTAGATCTGTGGCTGAAGATCTATACCATTATTAGAATTGTTTTCGTCTCTCCAATTAGTTCCTTACACCCAGCCCTACTGGGTTACAAGTTTTCCATGTTTATGTTTAACTTTTCAGTCACACTGCAGCAGATACATCAATACTGCAGGTGCACAGAGGTACTCCGCAATCTTAATACCAGGCATTTATCTCAACACATATTGCTTACCTTCAGTCGCATTCCACGGCTCATTTCTGTCACAAAGTTCCTAACCGTGTGGTTTGATCACATTAAGCAGACAGACAAAAACAGCCGAACGGCAAAGCCATTCTGAATTACACCACATGGATCAAAGATGCATGCAGTAGTTCAAAGAACATGAGAACAGGCCATGCTTCAGACAACCAAAACCAGGTATCCTGTCTTTCCCTCAAGTCCCAGCCCTTGGAACTTTGTACCTGGGGACGGCCACCCAGTCAATACATGGCTTCAGTGGAGACAGTGCATTGTCAGCAGCACGAGCGTCAGCATGGCAACATCATGCTCTGCTGATGGATCACTCAAAGGCTTCATCCTCCAACAGCACTCAGACATGAAGCTCTGTCATTTGTAGCACACCTCTGTTTTCCTAGCAGGCACCAACAAAATGCTTTTGTTGCCTTCTATCCAAAACCTAGATGAGGCTTTGCTGTTCCACAACTGAGCCTCATGTTCCTCTGGCACTAAAGAGCAACAGCAGCCTGACTTACTCAGCCTGTAAGATACAAATCTGGGGTTTGGGATAGATTGCAACCGTAAAAATAGATTACGGTTAAAATTAAGTTTCAGAAGTGAGACACATCCGATTTCTTTCCTACTCTGTACATTCTAGATGGAGCAGTGCTGTTAAAAATCTAGATTTGATTCAAAGATGGGCATAAATTTGAAGAATGGCTTTCAGAACAAGTATCTATGGCACATCTAATCAGTTTCACAAGATGGAAGAAAAAAAAAGAAAAAAAAAAAGGGGTTGAGCAATTTTGGAAGTATATTCCTGATGTGATGAGAGTTCTATGAAATTTTGGCCTACAGCAGATAGATTCCACAAGATGGAACAAGAACACAACTGTCCCCATCACTGACATGTTGTATGCTGCTCAGACCACCAGTTACAGAAAGGATAACGATGAGGAAGAGAGTTCTGAAAGATAAAGCAAGCAATCGACAGGCTGAAAGACTCAATTTAAAAGATTAAGAGTGGTATTCCATATAGGTTGGGCAAAAGTGAGATCAAACAATTCAAGAGCATCTACAAGTGTCTGACAGAAACAGGAAAAAATTACTATTATGAGTTATAGGAACAGGACTGAAGTAATGAGAAGAAACAGAGGTTTAGACTGAGTATCAGAAAAGTCTTCCTGTAGTGAAAAGTCAGGTTGCAAGCTCACCCATTGCACTATTTAAACGACAAAGGAACACAAAAATGCATAACAGGACGTGGTTTGTAAACAAATTATTCGAGCAATCAAGTAAGTCTGAATTCTATCACTGCCTAATCAAATTTAATCTAGAATACATTACTTGGATGGCTTAACACTGCTTCAAGACAACAAGCACTGCCTGTCCAGCTATGAAGGAAAGGCAATATGGAGCATGACGGAGTAGCTTTGATTAGCATCATACTTTATGGACACTTTCCATCTTGTGAGCACACAATCTGATCTCCATTGAGACTCCATTTTGGAAAGATTCAGGCAAACAGAAAAAATCTTTTTTTTTTCCAATCCAAGATGCATAAAACGTAAAAGTAGCTTCCCACAGAAGGGGGCTGCACATCTTCATCACCTTCTTTGAAGTATGAACCATACTATGCATTAATACTAGTCTCACTTACAGTTCCCCAAGATTATGGTCGTTCTCCTTTATGCCCTGCTCACTTTCCATAGGGTGTCAACCTTGCCAACCTGTCAACTATCTATTTCACTGATATTTCAATTACCTTTTAATGGAGACATCCAGATCCTTCAGGCAGTCCACAATCGTGCTTCTATGTCGCTGTACCGCATTATGGTCTGTCTGCACAGTCTTCAACAATGATGTCAAAGCTACATATCTGGGACAGGGATATACAGTAACAAATAGCTGACAGTAGGCATTTAATTTCTATGCACAGAAGCTCACACCCCCCAAAACTTAGTCTGATTTTGCAACAGAACAGGGTTCTCCTGTACTCAGTAATGAATGGGAATCTTCCAGGGCACTGCCCGGCCTGTCTTCAAAGGTGAGTTACCATACTAAACTGTAACGCGCGTAACAACATCCCGCTGCCTGGACAAGCACGTGTCCCAATTCCTGGACTCATGTTCGTTGTCCAGTCTTCACAAAGATTTTGGAAAAGACAAGACAAAGATTAGACCTCTGTAGATCATACACTCAAACTAGTTTGAGTTGCAGTTCCCAAGGCTAGAGTCTTCTACCTATACCATGCTTTGCAATCAAAATGCCTAGAGTCAGGACTTCATTTCAGGAGCTGCAGCAGATTCATGGTGATCAAAGCCCAGTCAATCTTCCTTGTTGCCAACAGCACACAATCAGAAAAACCACAGTCTTTGCCTAATTTGTCAGATCTCCAATGCCAACTCCAATTTGAGTATCACCACAGATCAGTTGGGACGACACAAGAGATTCACAGCTTATTGGAAAAGCTCACTTCACTAGATTTAGAAATGACATGTTAAGAACTAGATCATACACCCAGACTCATCAACTAAGGCAGGCATGGCCACAGTGAAGATTTTCCACAGAAAACAGGATGCACCAAGAAAAAAAACCAAGCTAGACAGTCACACTAACCCAAACAACAGTATTTCCCAATATGATCTCCTGGAAAGCTCTACTTCAGCATAATCTTTCTGTAACTGTTTCTCTGACATTTTAAACTAAGTGTTGCCAAAACACACTTTATACAACTTACCTAATATTTTTGTCGTTGTTTAATAAGAAACGGCCTAGGATGTTAATGGCTAACACCTGCAGAAAGAGTTAGGGAAGGTCAGTGATGGAAAAAGGCTGCTGGTCATCTTTGTTGTTTCAAGATTATTTTAAAGGCAACGTGTCAAAGCTACCATTGCAGTTCTTGGCCAAAAGCATAACAAAGAACTCTAGAAGCTGACTAAGCAGAGGAAAAGCTAAGACAAACACAGCACAGGTTCCCTCCTGCACTCAAAGAAATACAGTCTGCAGGAAGTTTTGCTTTATTTCGGCTATTTTTAAAGAACACACACATTTTCTGAAGAGGCTACAGTCTTTTCTAGAGCCAACTGAAGAGCTTTGTTTGGGTGAAACAACTTTGCTTCATGTCCTTTACACAAATTATTCTAACACTAGCCCAGGGCAAAAAAAAAAAAAACCAAAAAACCAAAAAAAAACCAAAGGCAACTTACTCTCAGTCCACTCTCAGATTTTATGTCCATAATAGTCAGCACAGTTTCATAGAGAATGGCATTTCCCACATTTTTACTTGTTTCTGTATTAGTCGCAACCTGGAGAAAAGAAACAAAATAAGCAACTCCAAAGCATCTAAAACAGAGCCCCTTTGCCCTGTTCTGCAGAATAGGCAGGGAAACTAACCAGTCCCAAGCAAGCAAGCATCACACCTATGAGTGTGTCTCTTGCAGCAAAATTTAATCCAGCATACTAAGCAGCTGTATCCTCACCAGTGTTGCTCAATCCAAATTACTAAGAAACCAAAAGAAAAAAATTAAGCTGCTCATTAACCTTGCAGATCTCACCTGTGCAAGTATATCATTCATTGCTTCACTAGAATCATCATCATTTCGCCCTAAAATTCTTAGTAACCGCAGGATTCGTACCTATTTGACAAAAGAAAGCAAATAAATTCATTGGATGACAGTGTTTTACATGTGGATCATGAAATGCCCAGTACACTTCCTGAGGAGTGGCAAAGCAGCAAAACAAGCTGCTGATTTCCATTCCTAAGCAAAATGCTTCTCCTTAATAGCACCTTTAACACGAACAGGCTTATGCTGTGCTCATTTTCTTCCCACTAGCCAGAACTGTTCAGAGTACCCCCACTATCCACTAGGCACAGCCTCGCAAGACCAACACATGTTGCCGCTTCTCCCTTTTGTCACAACTTCGTATACTACGATAAGGCACTACAACTGCTTTTTAAACTAAGGCAGATGTCTTTCACTAAGGTAGATGAAGAGCATTTGCACAATTAGCTCTAACAAACACACAAAAATCTTAAAATCAATACAGCAGCGCTGAGGTAACCACCTCATCATACCTAACTCTCAAAATACAGTACCAGAATTAAAGCTATCAATCACTCTTTGCATCAGTTCTTACCTGCAAAAAGGGGTCACTGATCCCAGACACATCATGCTCTGGTGAATATCCAGACATGATAAGGTTCTTCAGAATACGAACTAACTGGGGAACAAGCTGTGAAGAAGAGAGTTGTCCTGTTAGGGTGTTGTTCCTTCCTCCCACCAGCTTTGAAGTACAGGTCCAAGAAAAATCTTGTCTTTGAAAGCAAGTCAGTCTATGGATTCTTCCACAAAGTTCAACCTGCATATCTAGAGCTGATGTTACACGAATACCTCCAGCTTAGCTAGGGCACAACTAGAAACAGTTAAGCTGGGACCTGAGCAGCATACTGTCTTCTTTAACGTATTAAATCTACTAGAGCTTGGCAGCTGAGACCTGAGAGGAAACACCAATTTGAATTCCTCTCTTCATGAAAAGGGGATGTGCTAGGACTATTGAAATGGTATAATTCCAGGGCTTTACATTAGCTCCTGACTCATTTTTAGCACCCATCTCCATGGAAGCATCAGGCATAGCCAAGAGTTTTTATCTTTTCAAGTACTGTACTGCTATGATTAGAGTGAATTATTAAGAATTCCTTCAATTTGACACTCCATCCAATGTAGCTTCTAGAAAGAAAAGCTTTGTGATCTGCTTCCTCTCCAAGAGTTTCCAAATAGGGCAGAAAACTGATTTTCATCCAGCCTTCCTCCAGGGGTCTATTGGTAGACAACTACTTCCCCATAAGGAGCTTCAGAGTCTCCTCCTGTTCATTACAAACTTCTTGGCAAGAGCAGCAACACTAACCTGACCAAATCCTTTGCTTCACTGCTGTTAGAAGGGTTCCGCATTAACAGCGGAGAAACTGATGGAAACACTGCGAATATGCCGGTTTCAGGTGCACAAAAACATACCAACTTGTACTGTTCGTATTTTAAGTTTCTTTCGAACCGTGTGGACTAAAAAACTTCCAGAAGCAGTACAGATTCCTGATGTCTCCCAGTAGACATCTACCCACTGGAATAAGTTCTCTTTCAAGACTTGTACACACCTTTGAAGAAATGCTACCTATTTGCAAAAGTTTGGTTCAACTCCCTCCACCTTAAGCATCTCTAGCGATGCACTTCATCTGTCAGGGCAACTTTGAGGAACCGTAATAGAATTTCTCTGTAGCATTCCACACACGTCAAGCAAGTAATGAACTTAGGGCAGAACACTGCAAATAAGCCAAATTAAAGTCTTGTCTGCTTGTTAAAGTGGACAAGCTAGAACAAACTTAATATTTATCTAAAAAAAAAAACCCAAACCTATGAGAAGCTATCAGTAACAAAATAATCTCAGGGATAAAACGGAAGTTCATTTTCAACACATCCAGTGAAAAATGTTGAGGTTGAAAGATAGAAACTAGATTAATTTTAATTTAACTGTAAGAGAAAAAGCCACTCCTGGTGGATGACACAGATGTAGATCTCTATACGCTGTATTCCTCCCATACAAAGTTTCTTCTGCCCCTCTCAGTGCTGAGATTATTAAAATAATCTAGACACTGGCTGGAGATGAAGTGACGAACTAGACAGAGGAGTTATGGTGGCTGCACTATGTGGATTTTTTCATTCCTGAAGCACGGCTAGCACCAGAACGGCACAATTCTTTCTCTCAACTCTATGCATGACAATCCCAGTTTATCGAAACGTTCTCTGCAAAATCCTTCCCAAAGATTCACCCTTAAGTCTTAACAATTTTTTCCCATCCTTGAGATGGGCTGCTCCTGCATTTGTGTATACCTACTATGAGTCAGGGATTGCATTCACACTCAATTTTTACCAGGTCAGAGATTGCTTATAGTAAAGTGGTGGTTCAGGTTCAGGACAGATAGTGGGAGTAGGTGCCAAAACCACAATGTACCTTACAGAGCACAACAGCTGCACGTGGACGTACTAAACAGGCAATGTTTTATGGACTAAACTTCTGTACTCTTCTAGTACAGTGCAGGAAGTAAACCAGCTGAGTTTCCCCATCACCTCTTTTATTCCCACCTTTGCTCTTCAGGAATTGCCCACTCCTCTGAAAAAGTGCATTTCACAGAACACACAAACAAAAGGAACCATGAATTCCCTATTATCTGCCTTAAAAGAGGAAACCAAAGGATGCTGCAACATCTTCCCTTAAAAGAGAGTAAAGGGCAAGTGGAGTGACCTGCTGGAACACTCCTGGAACCCCGATTAACAGTTTCTCTGCCTTCTAACATGCAGGAGTTATTTGGGCAAGGAGAGGACAAACAAAGGGAAACATTACAGCCATGGAGGTCGGTTGAGGGCCACCCCCCCAGTCTTCTGTAGTCAAATTATACTCATGAAAAACATCAGCAATGCAGTTATACTCCGTAGGTCTTTGCAGCACAGTAAGCCCACCTACTGGTGGCTAAGTAACTGTCTCTCCTGCTCCCTTTTGGGAATCACCCAAAGTTGCCCCATGATTCAGGCAAAACAAAGCCCTGTTTGTGATAAGAAGAAAGCCCAGGGCTAGAGTTGCATAGGCACAAAAAAAATTCCCTAAAGAATTCCTCAAATGAGAGAGAGCTTCAGGAAAGCAGTCTTGCGTCTGGAGAAGGCCACAACTGAGATTCAGGGCTGCCATGGGTACAGAGGTTTAGTGACAAGACCAGACCAGCACGCAAAAAGCATTAGACAAGTACAATTGATCTAAGCATGTGGCATCAATCACAAATGTGGCATTAAGAGGCACTGCCTCACAAGAGACAAACATCTACAGATTCAATGCAAGCATGCACCATCTAGAAGAATTAACTCTTACCTTTTCATTCTAACACACAGCAGGATTCCAAACAGACAAGAGGGACAAAACAGACGAAGCAGGCATTAGGGACAGATCAATGTTATACCATTCACAGCATAAACAACTACAAAAGACGGCTAAAAAAGAATGTACCTAGTACCTAAGTTTTGTGGACTCAGCTCTTCTCTCTTTTCCCATGACTATCATCTTAACTGAGCAATTAATAGCAGGGATGGCTACCTTCAGGATGACCCTAGGCCCACTTTCATTCCTGCTTTGACAGATACAATCAGGTCAAGGAAAGATGCGTGCCAAAATGCTAAGATGCATCAAAGGACATACTGTTTGAAATCCTTAATGCTACAGATAAGCCAAGGAAGAACAGTAAACTGGGCATGCAAATAAATAAGCACCTTTAAGACTTGCAGAGGAGCAAATAGCCAGTTCTGCTCTATCAGCTTTGTTCAATTTCTCCTTCTTTGACCAAGAAGTCAGAATGGCACAATCAATGAAATTTTCAGATGCCTTCTATCAGTAGTCTTTCATACGGCAACAATACTGCACAGGAAATTATAGCAAACAGCATAAGGAAGTTTGTGCTGGGGCAGGGAGAGAAGTAAACATTCCTGACCAGAGGAAGCAGAGTGACTTTGACTCTCAAACCCTTAAGTTAAAAAGGAAAATGATGTAATATAGTATGCACCAGAGACGAGGTATCACAGAACTAGAACTTCCACTGGTATTTTTGATGTGAATTTATATAATGGTGTGGCTGTGGCTAAGGTATTCAGGTGTCTGTATAAGCCTTAGCTTTTAATTTTTGCCTCTTTATGTTTAGCACATTCGTGATTCCAATGTCACTACGCAATTAGCAACAAAAAAATTGGAAAAAACTCTAAGGGAACATCAAAGTGGCACTTAAATTTAACTTTTGGATGAGTTCCATATTGTGCAATCCTAAGACTTATATTTCATAACTTACCCACTTATTGAAGGGGACTACAGCTAGATACACACAAAATTCTCAACTTTAATTATTTTAAAAAAAACAAAACTTTGAGAACAAACAGACACTATCATTAAATTCCTCACCTAAATAGTTCTAAGGATTTAAGACATGTGCACTGCTTTCACTAGGGAGATTAAGAAGACACATCAGTTAGAAAAGACCCCGAAAACCCCTAACCCACCTAAACCTAAACCATGAATATTAACTCTGCAATATTGTCAGTTCACACTTACCTTTCTAAAGTGTGCAAGCATGTCTGGGCTTCTCTCACACATCTCTGTGAGAAGGACAACTGATGTGTGAAGAACACCTAAAGGTGGGGGGGAGAAAGAAAAAGGTATCTACATTTAACGTAATTTCATTGGCTCTAGACCTGTGACAAAAATCATAAGAAAACAACGGGAAACCATTAAAAAAAAAAAAAATCCTTTTTGAATACAGCATATCTACCCCAAAATATATTTGCACTTGCAGCTGTGCTCATATCTTAAAGGTGCAAACAAAGGCCAGAGGAGGAGAGAAATTGGACTCTTTCTGCAGAAACTTGCATACTAAGTATACAGTCAGCTGGTAACAGACACAGTTGGACTAGATCACCTTTAGCGTCCTTTCCAACCCAAACCATTTTATGATTCTATACAAATATAATACTCTAGAAGGACAGGATCTGTTAATTGCATAGTAGGTGTTGGGCTCTTTGTGCTTCCTGATTTTCTCTTCCGATTTGGGTACCCTAGCCAACCTCACGTGACCTGAGCTGGGCCTTCCTCAGAAGGTCTCAGAACTCAGTACAGAGAAAGACTACAGTAGAGTCCTTGGTCAAGACAGTGTCTGCGCATCAGCAGCCAGCTGCTGCACACCCTGCCTTAACGAAACCCAAAGTGTCTCTAAAAATAGTTCGGAAATGCATGTCAGTTGCAAACTGTTTGACTAGAAGTCAATGCTAGATAATTTTTTAATGAGATACAACCTTGTAAAGCACGAAACTTGAACAACGAGCATTATTTTACATCTGCATTCAGCTGCAACACAGAGATCCTTCTCAGATGCCAACTTTTTCACTTATTTATTTTCTGTAGCTGTTAAGTCTGTACTGGAGAGCTCCTGACTTGGAAAGAGACTAGAAGCCTGCTTAATAAGCAACGTTTTCCACAGAGATGATGACATTTATATTCCACAGGCTATGTAGCTTTCTGACCTATTGCAGGTTCTATCCAAAATCTGTTTTCAAGTACATAAACATCTGTGTACAAAGCTTGTGCCACAGCTTTTGTAATACTGACGCTCCTTACTACCACCGAGACCTCCCAAGAGGCTACTTAAAGGATTTCATATATATACATACATTCATATACGTTCTCCTTCAAAGCAAGCTCAACACAGAACCCATGGCTAAGACTGCTGGAAAGGAGATACTGATTTTTAAGGATAAACAGATTAAGGAAAGCAGAAAGGATGATCCAGTTCTTGAATTCAGGTGAACCCACACTCAATTCTCTGCTTGGCTAAGGCTTAAAGAGAAGCATTCTCCTCTTTCAAGAGGGAACAGAGGAAACAGAACAGCTCTTAGCTTTTCAGGGTTGCATAAGACAGAGGGGGTCATGCTACCAAGCTGGATCACATAGGCCTCACTTACTGTTGAAGAGTTTTACAGCCTACTGCCTGTTTGAAGCAATGCCTGCTCTAAATGTTCTGATCATCACATTTTAAATCAAGGTAAACGAGCTGCACACACATGAACCACGTTCCACACGCAAACTGTCCCGTAACTCAAAGGTTTACAACACATTCAGAAAAAAAAATAAATATTGACACAATAATTTCTCAGGAAGCTACTGTGGCCTATTAATACTGTTGCACTTACAACTACCCTGTCTTGAGCCAGAATTTCTTGTACTGGGTTTTCAGCACTGCAAACATCTACTGTAGAACTCCTAGCACGTCTACGTATTTGCTTATGGCACAGGCTCATTGCAAACGTACCACAGGAGTAAGATTTCAGGAAGTGAGCACTAGCTTTGATACAAGTCAGTCAAGGTGTAGCTTTAGCACTTCTCTTGAAATAATCTTCTAGAAGCATCTGTGCAAGAAAATGCATTGAAACAGAATAATCTTGCAAAGGACCATTAAAGTGAGAACTTGTTTTATGATGCTGTTCTGACAAAAAACAGCACTGAAGACTCTTTCCTGACTGTGACGTAGGTATCTCAGCCCTTGGAATGCCTGCTAAAATGATGTCAGAGAATCCTACGGTAGTATGCTAACAGAAGACACACACACAAAAAAACCCTCCTAAAAAGTGCACTTTAGAGTCCCTTTAAGCAGGTTTTGGATAAAAATCACAAACTTTCCCATTCCACCCACTCTGAAGTGTATCAAAAACCAGCGAAAGAGTTCCTTTTGTCACCCACGCCATGTAAAAGTCCTGCTGACGAGCAGAGTCATACACTTCTTCCTCTGAATGATGTTTGCTTTCACTGCATAGAAATCACAACAAATAACTAATACAAATACACCCCAAAAG
Source organism: Tetrax tetrax (assembly GCA_009806455.1). Classification (NCBI taxonomy): domain Eukaryota; kingdom Metazoa; phylum Chordata; class Aves; order Otidiformes; family Otididae; genus Tetrax; species Tetrax tetrax. The sequence continues at coordinate 186,204 of WHYT01016270.1, forward strand.
TTCCTCCCAAACAAAGGGCTTAGGTGGCAAGCGCACCATCCTGTAAAGAATGGCATAGCCTTGCTAAGTAGAGTCGCTGACATTACCATGGTTCTTCTCATTCAGCAAGTTTTTGGTGGCCGGCAGGAACATCTCCATGAGTTCAGGCACCTTTCTAATGACATGAACAGCACACAATGCTGCCTGTATAGGAAAAACAGCTCTGTTAGTACATACTGCAAGGATAAGGATACATGTTTTGAAAACATAGCACAGATGAATTTCATTACATACAAAAGCCTAGAAAGTTTACATTTTTCCACCTCTCCACTACAAGTGATACTAAACAGCATCACAGAAAAGAGTTCAATAAAACTACCAGGGGTCGGGAGGCGAGGGTGGAAAAGCACTGGGCTACAAAGTAATACTCACACTAGCAATGGTTCATTTTTACATTATTCACTGCAGAGCAGCTCTGCCTTTAATAGGGCTACTTCAGTCTGTCTTCCTGTTGCTAGGGAGGGGATAATGCATTGGAAGCAAATAATGAAATTTATGTCAAATTTACAGCTCATTTTCTTTCCCTTAACTATCATCTCCTTCCCCACAAAATAACTTCCTCCCGCAGGTGACAGGTCCCATGAAAAACAAAAGTATACTGAAAAAAAATTGCCTACTTCTAGGGTGCAGAAGCAACAGGAGACACTACTATTTGCAGCTGCTTGAGAATCAAGTGCAGTGAGGGCCTCTTCCCAGAACACAGCAATACCTCTTAGCAATGCTTTTTCTCCAATCTCTCTCTAGATCCAGCACTAGACAAAGAAGTAACTCTGCATCTCTTCCTAAATCTTACTGCTCCCCATCCTCCCCAAGACTTAACAATGAAATAAATTTAAAAGAACAAGGGTGATTACACTTTGCAGATGCTACAGCGCACTTGCTATGGAAACGAGACAATTTATAATTGTCTGCCTGTTTTAAGGTATTCATCTTTCTATCTCTTATCCTCCTCTTATCATCGACAGAAGAGATTAAATAGGTTCAAATCTTCAGATATCAGCCTGCACTGCTAATGATGAAAGTTTCTCCCGATTTATCTGAGAAGATATAGAAATAAAATTGATGACTAGAAGTTTGGGGTTAATGTCTGAACAGGCAGGTGTTCACGTTACCATCAATAAACTTAAGCTAGAGAGTATCAAAACAGAAACAACTGCCTCATCGGTTGGAGGCTTGTCTTTTAGAGGCTTAAACACATTCCCGCTACAGAAGATAGAGAGTTTAGGCCTCGGTCTTGCACCCTGGGAAAATACTCAGCCAGCGTGAGTCAAGCCGCCTAGTAGTCCAGATATTAGCACGTAACCATTCCATCTTGAGTTTTAAGCCGTAACAAAGTATTCAAAAGTTCCCTGAAGTACCTTCTTCCTAAGATAGGAGTTGGAAGTTTTGAGGAGCTTTTCCACCTCTCCTGCAAGGTCTCTGCACATTTCTGAGGAGCCCATGCAGCCAAGAGTGCAGAGTGCCAGCCCCTGCACATATTGTGTGCTGTGATTAAGGTCACTGTAAAGGAAAACAAAACAAAACAGAAAGCCAATCAGCATGCACACAGAGAACTGAACACACAAGGAAAGGCATCTGTACCTAGAGTCACCTAACCAGCTGCACACACAGCCCAGAACTCTTCAGATTCTCAGCTATTTGGGAGCATGCTCTAGGAGCAACAGCAGCTTTGAGTGCACGTGCCACAGGGTCTGCTGCTGCTACTACTACTTAGAATTTTTAGAATTATCAAGATAAAATACTTGGTTAAAACTATCAGGTGATTATCTAGGAACTGAGCTGAGAATAGGGAAAGTCACACAGAATTCCACTAAAGCTTCTAAAGTAAAGCCAAAACGTTGTCTTTTGGAACTTCCGGGCAGGCAGAACCTAACATGAAGTACAGTCCTGCCGTGACTCTGTGGGTTATCCTGGTTTAAACACGTTCTAGGATAGACTTTAGCTTGTTATTTACAAACCAAACAGCATATAAAAATCTATGTACAAATATCCTCTATCCTGGGCAAAAGCCACAAACCCCACCACTTGCGCACCTCGAAAATAATGCATACAGGAATTTTGGTTAGCAATCCTAACTACTCATATGCCTAAGGAAGTTGCAAAAGTGGTCAGTAAGAATTTAAACCACCTAATAATAGATGCTATTAATCAGGCCAGCTACCAACATCACACTAAGTACAAGACAATATAGCTTCCACATGGGAACCCCAGCAGCCTGTAAAGCTGAACTCTACTTTTCCATCACTATTTGGTACTCATGTCACCACAGTATCCAGGATTCATTGCTGAAGTAAAAGCTGTGGCTCCTGGTTTGGGAGGCAAGCTGAGGACTGTGTGATGGGGGAGCAGGGGAAACGAGTTGTAGGTAACCAAATGCGCACAACGTGCAGAAAAGCAAGAGACAGTATTTTGGTCGTAACATCAAGCAGCTATGGCAACATGCAGATGAAAGAACAGACAGCACATGCCACTAAATGGGTTGGGGTTTTGTTTCCTTTCTTTAACAACTGGCAGCTATATATGGCTGTGTATACAGCAGGAATGTGCTTCACAAGGGTGCTTGCATTATTTGTATCAAAAATCTAGGTCTTGCTACAAAATAATGAAAGACAATGCCATAAATCAAATACCTTAACATCTACATAAAAGCAAGACAAACTGACAGATACAGAAGCCAAAGGAGAAAGCAATAAACAACCCACTGAGGTGGTGGGAAGCTGTCCACCAGGTTTGCTGAGTTTCAGTCTGATCCATTTCCAGTTCAAACTCGCTACATCCTTACCACACAAATTCCTTGTAGCACAACCAACCAAAGGAAGTGCTAACCTAGCAGCCTAGTTCTAACGGCAGAGCCTCACAGGTATGACATTTCAACGAACAATCTTTAGCCAGATGTCTCTCCTCTCCTGGACACTAGGCTCAAAGTTAGCAAATCCTCAGGCCTGCAAGTTTTGTCAAGTTTCTTTCCAAGCACTTTGAGGCTTTACTTCCTTGTATCTGGGAAGCTTATGTTCTAAAAGTAAATAATAACAAAACCAGACATATCACACACAACCAAGCAGGCACTTGGATGAATCAATCAGAACTCAGTTATTCACTCCTGCTTCCACCCATCTTGCAAAGGAGTGCTATTGGAAATGCACCAATCATCACCTACTAAACTATAATGCAAACCAGTCCCAGTTTAATAGCATTTTCCTAAGAGGAAAAAAAAAAGTTTAAAAAAAAAAAAAATTTCCCATCCAGTCTTGTCTGACTTCAGCAAGATGCCAAGCAGACAGCACATCCTGAGTTGCTGCCTTGCTTCCAAAGAAAACCATTCATCAGGACCGTTAGGTCAACCTTAAAAAGAAAGTGTGACACATAGCCTCGACCACTGACATTAGCGGACTCTTCTGAGCTTATCAGCAGAAGTCAAGTAAACAAACACAGGACAGCACGGCTGCAGCAATTTATATGACACTGTGACAAACGATGGCCAGTCCCGTCTACAAAGTTTTAAGTATTATAAAAACATCCTGATTCAGTCAAAAGGTGCATAGACCTTTATCGATGTTGCACTACTGCTTGCCTGGCTCTTTCCTACTGCAAGGTGGAAGTAATTTATAGAAATGGAAGAGAGCTCTTTACAACAACTGGAGGTCTTCAGCACTGGCTGAGTAGCTTACTGTGGTAATTTCATCTTCGTGATTTTCTTTATCTTAACGTGACCTCCAGACACACATACTACCATTCTGTAACAGTAGTTACATGAAGTGTTGTTTGCCACATACACCTCTTCAGGATCAATCCAATTTTATATTCTCTTTCCTCTAAGGAAGCTAGACAGGATCATCCAATACAGGACACTACTAGCTTGTTCAGTCAACAGCATACAACAAAGTGAAGAGATCACTTTTCTAACACGAGGGAAAAAAAAAAAAAAAAAAACAAACCCAAACTAAAGTACTCCAAATATCACTGTCAGGAGTGTACTTTCAGATCCTGAAACCTCAAAGCATGTGTTGATGGAGAGAGAGGTGGTACCCTTACTTCTTGATGCAATTGGTCATAAGAAGATGGACATCCTGTCTCTCATCCAGCAGCAACATGGCACCTAAATACCCAATGCGCTTGTCTGTGAATTTCTGAGAGGCAATGAGCTTGAGGCACTCCAACTGGAAAAAAAAAAGGAAAAAAACAAGAAAAAAAAACAAAAGACAGAATTAGCTTAAACTACTTCTTAGCTAGAGGAGAAACAGTTTGAATTTTGATGTTTACTCATTGAGTTGTCTCAGAATGCATTTTTTAAAGAATATTTTATTGCCATTTTGGTGATGTGGAAAACAAAGAAAGGTTAAACGATCTGCCCAAAGCTCCCAGCAAGCCAGCAGAAAAGTCACTAGCAGCTCCTGCATCTTGAGGTAGATACGTGCGTTTATGTCAGATCACAAACGTAAAAGACAACATAGTTGCAGAGACAAGAGATTCATCATTAACAACAAAATAGTAAAGATCTGGAAATATAGATGATGTGTCATGTTTGATATGCACCAGAAACTTCAGAACCAGGCTTAAATGGGTCCAGCTACCAGAGAAAGGATCAATGTTCTGTAAGTTAAGTTGTCAAAACCAGGTTTTGTTTATTATGATCTGTAACTAACTTGCTAGCTAGGTGAACTTCAGATACAGTCAGAGATAGTTTTTATTTTGCTCTGTAATCTATATTTGAACACCTGAAATTTGACTAAAATCATATGCACTGTAGCCATTACAAGCTTCCCTTCCACCATGCAGAAATGTCAACTGTGTTCAGTAGCATAAAGGACATCCCTAGGATAGCTACCACTTGCACTCAGCTGATTAAGAATTTAATTGCTAACCCATTTTAAAACTTAGCACTTTCTTACCGAAGAGAGGGAAGGAGGGAAAAAAAGAAAAACAAAAACAAAACCCACAGAGATATTCTGATATCACCACCCACTGAAGTATTTTTCTCTAACAGGTGACTAATGAAGTATAATTAATCTCTACTTTTCACGCAGGAAGCAGCAGAAGTGGCTTCTCAAAACAGGTAAGAGGCCTGTCCCTCCCAAACACATCCCATAAGCCTGTTTTACAAATTAGCTGGGACAGCAAGTCAGCATACACAATGGATGTGAGGAGGGGTCAGACAAAGCTTGCAACAGATCCATTCTAAAGGAGTAACGGGGGCATGCACAGGCAGAAGTACAGGGTGTCATGAAAAGTTTTTCATGGTCTCTAGCTATAGGGAAGCTCGAACGGGGCAACAGACACAGGTGAGATGCAAGAAGCACACGCACAGGAGGGTAAAGTTGCACAGGATACTGGTGAGAAAACTGTAAATACCGTGGCCTAACCACCAACAAGTTCTCACGGCTGCACGGCATCAGAACACAGACTCACCAATGCAAGAAGTTGTCACATACGAACACCCAGCTAGTGCAGGGCGACAAACTGGTAAGAAAAAGCTTGAAAGAAAATGATTCAGTTTGCTAGATTTAAAGGGACTGAAAATCTAGAATAAAGAAACACCCCTGAACAGAAGGGTAACTGAACTTGCACAAACGGGCAAGATTAACCAGGGACAAGGTACAGAACACTAGACGTGCACCTCTTTATCTTTCCAGTGCTTTCTGTAAGAGAATAACACATCTCTGAACCAACTTTCTCCTCCAGGTTTACAAGATACCTTCTTATACAACCCTCTGCAAAAATGCAATATAGAACTGGTGACATTTAAGCTACAGTGTAAGAGGCAACAAAGGCAGAAGACAAATGACTAAGGAAAAGCAGAAGGAAACCGACTGCAACAGATACTGTAAGACATATTTCTAGTACTTTTTGAATTTGAAAGTTATTATTGAAATCTACTCTGTGAAAGACTGATGAGTTCTTGTTTCACTGGTATACAAATATATGCAAACCAGCTTCTGGCACAGTAATGCTGAGAAACATGATCAGCTGAAGCTCTTAGTAGGTCTCATTAGTGGAAGAAATCTTGATACCATTATATCAATTTCATTCAAAGGAACAATTAAAACCTGCTACATCAGTACTGCAAGAGATAGATTAGTAAAGTCCGATACGATACAGGCATATAGCCAGACTACAACTTAAGTTTTTACTGACATAGCCACCCTTCCAACCGGAATTGTTTTGCAAGTGGAAATAATGCCAATAATAATAAAGCCATTTGACCACCTGCCCAGGCTGCCTGACACTTTCTAAACTTGCACGAATGACCTTTGCACGTGCTCAAGAGAAAGCTTGCCATCCAGTGCATCTCAGCATGCACTAGCTAAATGCAGGGCTCATGCTCCTATACCCTAGGTCAAAGTTCAGGATCCCTGGCTTGGAAAGAAGTAGATCATTCACCTACATCTGACACCTTCTCTAAATTGTCTTTTGTTATTGCTTCACCCCATCCACACTGTTAGCTGAAGACAGATGTCTGCTTACATCTTTAAGAGAGCCTTAACACAGCCTGTGGCGCTCTCCTGTTTTTCATCAAAACATATTTCTTGTGTATCCATCCCATCACTCTCAAGAAACTTCCTGTCTGCAAAGATGGACTGTCTATCTACAAGACTCCACTGCTGGACACTATGTGTCTTCAGCAGGTCCCCAGCTTGCGCAAACTATACTCAGCCTACACAACATCAGCACTTCGACGACTTGCTTCTAGTTATAAGCACAGAGAACATACAAAGGTCTGCCACTTACTTACTTGGAGAACACTTGTTAAAATCTCTTCTCAGCCATGGGCTCTATACCTTCCTGAAAGCGCAGCTTATAAACGACGTGAGAACCAATGAACCATCGAACGAAGGACTCCGTTCCCAAAACAGTCAGCACAGATGCTTCTGTTTGAGATACACCAACCCCGGCAGTAATAGATACTGAATAATCTGGTTTATCCTTCATCCACTGAGAGCGAAAAGGTAATTTACCATTACTGACCGAAGCAGAAACTGAAAAATTCCTAGTTATCTTCTCTAATCCTCCACATATGGGATTGAATACTTGAGTAACAAGATTAAATAATCCAAATAAAATAGGTCAAACGTAGAAATTCTAGATTACACTTATCTGTAACACTTTTCATTCTTCTTACAGGTCTCAGCTACTTAGCCTTAATTTTTGTGACAGGAAGTTCCTCTCTTGGACCAGGCAGTGTGGCTATGTGAAGTGTTAAGAAAAGGATAATATACAAATTCCCTTGCTCTTATGCAACAACTTGTTATCCTGTGAGAAGAATCCAATGATGTACAAAATGATGCACTTTATATTCAACAGCAAAGCTCAGACTTGCCCTCTAACACTAAGACTATTTGGAATTTGATTTCAGTGGTTTGGGTTTACTGCTTCAGTGAGACATGTCAGGATTGGTAAATCCAATCATGAATGGACACACTCCCAAGACATGAAGCTACTTTAAGGGATACAACAACGTGACCGACTTTTTACTTAGCTTTATGGAAAGCCTAGGTTAGATTACTACTAACAGGATACTTACTGACTTCTAAGCAAAACAGACTACGCTCCAAAGACTAAGCAAAGCTCAACTTGAAGAACATCCTGTAGATCAAGAACTCCCATCTTCCTGTCTCCCTTTTCCACAATCTACCTGTGTCAAAAATAGCACATCAAAAATAAGCCAAGAGATGGAAAACTGGTACCAGTATTCTCCAAGTCACCTCCCTAAGATGGAGACAAAGAACACAGATTTCTTACTGCTGGGAACAGACCAGCTCTATCTGCCTAGAATAGATAGCTTTAGAAGGAAAACTGTATAGATCCTCCTTTGAAACATCTGGTATTTTCCATCAGAAACAGAACTGCAAAGCGCTGGTTGAACCCATCCAGAAGTATCCATATGTACTAGACTGTGGTTTAAGAACTGCTCAGCAGAAACACGCATGGTGAGGAGCAGACAGTCTGGCCAAAGCAGACTAACCCCAAGTTTCATAACAAAACATAAGTCTCCAAACAGCAGATCTCACTAACGAAGTCAAAACTAACTAATGCAGGTTTAGAACACATGTGAAGATAGACCTCAAAACATCCCAAAGAGCAGAGAGTAAAACTGCAGGTAGAAATCCTCCAAACAAGTCAATGTGCCCAAAACACGCAGAGCAGACTGGCATACGCACCACGGCACAGCAAGCACTGAGCTCCGACCTACCTGTCCAAAATGTGCGGGGTATCCCAGCATGTGCATATACAGCAGCTTTGCCACATTTCTGCATCGGTACGTGTTATCTTCCTCTCGGAAGGATGACCGGATAGCAGCACATTCCTTTTGGATCATCTCACGCTCTTCTGCCTGGGTTCTTGCTGTCCGGATGGTCCGGATCAACTCCCGCAATCTGATGGGGGCTGGCATCCTCTGGGAGAAGAAAGAGATCTGTAAACTTTGTACTGTACCTAAATGCTTCAAAAGGATCTCATACATTTGCATATTGGGTGGAGTTTTTTTTTCTTTCTTACCCTACAATTACATAAGTAGAAGAATTAAGAAAATGCAGGGTGCTTCAGTAGCATGGTTAAAAGTAAACTTGAAAAGAAGAGGAATTCATTGTACCTCACACTTGCTTTTCCAGAACATTAGAATCAGGAATTGCTATGCTTTGAGCTAGCTGTCAGGTAAACATAACATGACTCCCCACCTGAAACAGGCACAAATGGCACTCTGCAAGGTACGCTCTCATATTCACACCACCTGCCTATCTCCAGGAAAGTCAGGCTCCAAAGGAAGTTCATCCCAAACTTGCACAAGATTTCATACAAGGGTTTCAGAGAGCCATGCTCCAAAAATCCTGCAAATTTGTTCCATACACGCTTCCTTCTCAGAGGTATGGAAGGCAGCAGAAAAAGCAGATGGAAGAGCAATCCTAGCTGTGTGGGTATTTAAGAGAATCTTTTAAAAATAAATAAATCAAGCTGACACCATCACTTTATGACACACAAAACAGAACTATCCTCTCCAAAACAAACAAGCCTGTCACACTACTGTCTGGTGGCACTGGTATGAAAAGAGCATCCAGGAGAAGTGTGTTCTACGTGAACCCCAAGCAGTTTCACTTCACCAGACAGAATACTGATGGAGCCATCTGACCTAGAGAGCAGTTTAGTTTTACAAGTATCCCGCAAGAGGAAAATGGCTCTCAAAAGTTGAACTTTAGAACTACGTTCAACAGTTGAACTTTTCAGCGCATGCTCACCAAAGCAGACTTTTGACTTTCTGGGAGATCACACCATGCAAGAATCTCTACAGTCGTCTTTCATCCACCCTAGACCTTGAATACAACCAAGCCATTCCGATAACAGATAACGTCACTCCAACTTGTAAAAAGTTGCCATGGCAGCCTGCTCCAGATTTTGTCTGGGTCACCGTCGGCCCAAAACACTGTGTCAGAGGTTTTAAGCACTGCTTATCAGAAGGAGATGTGCATTCAGGTGCTGCACTACCTGGCCTGCACGACACCACAGGCTGGGAAGCATACAGAGTTAGCGGTGGACTTTGCTGCAGAAAAGCAGAGGTGCCTGTACAATGAGGAAAGGTGGCCTCACAGTAAGACAGCTGAACACAGCTTTATAGGTCTGGATTATAAACCTATTCTCCTACAGAATTCATACATAACACCAAGTCTCTTCAGTCAAACCACGCAGACCCCTCATATGTCAGTTTCCCATCTTCATACCTAGAAAGTTTGAATTTATAGACACTCAAAGTATTCAATTTTGAAAATGGAAGAGTATAGATGTTCTTTCTGCGTAAGAAAACTCTGCCTCAAAGTGTTGGCATGTGTAGGATCAAGATTATTGGACACATTAATCCTTAGTCTTGCCTTGCCTCTCCAAGCAAATTTCTAATGCTCCCTCACACATTAATGCTTGCTATGCGTTCAGATGCCACACTATCTAGCACCACAGAAATGGTCAGAGGGAAGCAATAAATCCATCTCCAGAATAGTATTTGAATATGCAATAAATAAGGCCTCTGAGTGTTCTTTTAATGCAGCTTGTAATGTTTTACACTGAAAAGAGCTTCCTTGCACAGCATATCAACATGTGTATGGGGGAGCCTTTAGTTAGAGGGGTCGTTAAATCCCCTCACACAGACCTCTGCTCTTCAGCTAACAGTGCAAGCGGTAGTGGTAGAACTGTGATCTTTCAGCAGCAAGTTAAGATTGCAGAATCCGGGCAAACAGAACGTGCAAACTACACAGAGCACTAGGAGCAATACATTGAGACACACCTATTGCACAGAGTCTCTGGAGATTTCACATGCTGAAGTGCAAGTCTCGAAGATGCACATACAAATCATTTTTGGAAACAATATTTAGGCAAATTGGAAGACTATTTTCACCAGTAGACAATTAATTCATTTTACCATCTTATTGCATACTTCTTTGGCATCACAAAATCCTTCCACAGCCTTAGGATGAAATTGTTGCCTCAATATTCACTCCTCTTCTCCAGATTGCTCTAAGAACACACTTAACAGCACAGTTTCACAGAGGGCATCTCAGTAACCTCTTACTATTATGAAAGTAGGCAAATTTGCTACCATTGTCCAGTCGCTTTTGTTTCTTCCTTAGCTAGTTACTAATTCACAATAAGATCTCCCCTGAAAATTTCTGCTACAACACAGGCTGTGTCGAGATATCTGAAAAATCCAACCACTTTATAATCCTGAGGACTTTTATCAATTTACTAAGAACTTGGCAAGAGCCACACAGTTCCCGGGTCCTCTCCAGGAGCTGTTTTAAAAACCCGGCATCATGCAAACTACTATGTACTCTTGTTGTAAACGAAGTGTTGATTAAGAGAGTGACATATCAGATTTATATGTTGAGCAGTTTTGAGTTCCTTCAGAGACACTGATGAACTTTCTATTGGCAATTTATTACTAATTTTATCCATTTGCTCCAGGACTAGTTCTTGTGACATTTCAGTCTGAGACTATGCCTCACAGATTTCAATACAAGAATCCTAGTAATTTTTTTTTCATCTAAAGCATTGATGTAAATAAATGTGATTTTTTTTTTTGCTATGATTTTGTTTTCTTTCTTTACACACCGGTTATCAGACAGACTTCTAGCATACGTCTCTTATGTACCACATTCCGCCTATACTGGGCAATAAACCAGAGTCCTCTCCAGGGAACGGTCTTTAGGTGCCACCAGAACAGTTAAACCAGACAAAAACACCAAACGGCATCTCATTCATGCTGAGGTACTGAGAAAACCAATTATGAACACTAATTGAGAAGAAGAATAAGGACAGGAAAACAGATCAAGAAATTGGCTTAGGAACGTAACACCAAAAAAAAGTTTCAAACGGTATTAAGCAGTTCTCCCTTTTTACTGGATCTCTTGGACACTTTGTCACACTTGAAAGACACAGTAAGACATTATTTCCACATAACCACTAGCAACTTAATTCTCCCAGACCACGGCATTGTCTCAGTTCCCACCTACACATCACAGAACGTACTGACTGCCCTGATTCTGCAGCCATTATAGCTTAAATGCCTCTGGTACTGCAGCACTACCTCAAGTAGCAGCAGGGTGGAACAAATACGGTCAGGTTTGCTACAACGCACAGAATGGCTTCCTGCTACTCCTACTAGAGGCACCTGAAGAACACATACACCTGAAGAGCCATGTGCTGCTCACAAAAACTGCCACTCTTGCATCGCTGACTACATCAAGTGACGAGCAGCAAGACGTTACTGACACAGGGTCTACTGAGTAAATAACTACAAAACTGGGAGAAGCCAAGCCAGCAGAGCCTGCTGGGGCAGATAGCGCCACTTAATTAAAAAAATACAGCTGCGTGTGCAGCTCAGATCTGAACAAAGGAGCAGGGGATGCCCAAGCAGTTATTTTTCATGTCCTGCCTGTCAATCTCTTCCAGAGCTCTAGATTCACACTATGCCCCTTGGTCATCAGAGACTCATGGTTCGTAGGGGTCAGGAAAGCTAATCATCCTAAATCCAAGCCATCTGAGCAAATAAACCAGGTTTTGTGCAGGTATCAAGACCTGATAAAGTCATTCAGAATCTCAGTTTTACACTCACCTCCCAAGAAAATTCCTTTAGCTTTCTGAGGTCCGTGTACTTTCATATTCAGAAAGGCGACACAATAAACCACCCACGCCACCTCCCGGACAATCTCACATTCGTCGGGATGGCTCCTCCCCGGGAGCAGGCCATAACTCACCTATTAAGCCCACAATGCTGTGGCTCGAAGTAGTGTGACTGCAGGCCAGAAGCACGCGTTTTGCAGACTTAATCAAAAATCAGATAGAGTAATTAGAACGACAGCAACGAGATCACATGGATATTCCTACACGATAGAAAGCATTAATTCACACAAGCTAGCAACCACTTCACATGATATAGTTCAAATCAGTTTGCACTTGCAGATGTAAAAATGCCTCTACCAACTGAAAGAGAGAAGATCACACTGGCTCTGCTTTTCTGGTTCCCTTCTAGGGGAAATACACATAAGAAGTGCCATGCCTTCCCCTTGATCAAATCACCTCTCAGCATTACTTGTGTATCAATTTTCTAGGATTCCGATAGATGGCAGAACAATAGAAAACAAACATTTTTCCACACGCACCCTGCCAAGAAATCCATAACTGGAGACAGACTCACTGAGCACAAGGACAAGCTGTAACAGCAAGACTGGCACAAGGTCTCATGTCCTCCATGGGTACAGAGCTGGCACTCCAGGAAGCAGCAGCCTAATAAAAAGCACAAAGCGTGGAAAAGGGCTCCAGCAAGCCCTAGAAGATGACTTATTGGCAAGTATTTATAATTTTGCTGATCATATAAACAAAGTATAGACAACACACAGCTGTTGTGGTAAGATAAGAGGTAATGGTTTTAAAATAGAGGGAGGTAGATTGAGACTGGACCTAAGGAATACATTTTTTTACCCTGAGGGTGGTGAAGCACTGTCCCAAGTTGCCCGGAGAGGCGGTGGATGCCCCATCCCTGGAAACATTCCAGGCCAGGTTGGCCGGGGCTGTGAGCAACCTGATCTGGTTGGAGATGTCCCTGCTCCTGGCAGGGGGGTTGGGCTGGGTGGGCTTTGAAGGTCCCTTCCCATCCAAGCCATTTGTGATTCTATAACCATACCACGGCTCTGACAGGGCAGTAAAACAGTTACAGTATCAAAATCTTACAGGAACTTGATATGCGACCACGTAGACTTCACTGAAGGAGGGGATTAGGGCTATATATCAATAACCAGATAAATAATGAGAGTTAAAAAGAATACTACAGAGTTACAAAAGTAAAAGAAGAATTAAAACACTCAAGTGATCATCTAGTTTTGACTATATAATTTGTCTTGAAACGAGACAGAATCTTGAAATTCCCACTATGAACCATCTAAAAGATTAAGAAAAGTCAGCTTCAGGTGGCAACTACAAAGCTATCAAACAGCAAACTGCCATGAAAAATTAAATTTTAGACTTCTCTGTATTATGGAAATGCATTTTATTGCACAAGATGACTAACACAGAGAGGACAACTGTATCACCTAGTAAGAGCAGACCCTGTTTAACTTCAGCAGGCTAAACGCTGCTTAGAACTTCCTTCAAAGTAGCAGGTCTTCTTCTTCAGGACTGGTTAACCTTTTCACCAGTACAGGAATATGTTTTTATTGTTTGCACATTAAAATAACAACTTTTAAAAATTGCCTAGTCATTTGTCTCTTTCCTTGGTTTGTGTTTTGTTTGTTTGTTTTTAAAGCAGCAGCTTCTGCTGCCATTTCTTTGGTGACTACCAGCTCTAGAAAGCAGGGACAGTCCTCGAATACCTGAGGAGAGTCCACCAGGTAATACTCACAACATCCGGAAAGACTGAACGCAGAATTCATCGAGTCTGTTTCCCCTTCTCATTTTGAAGGCCTTGCTTGTTAGAGTAACCTCCTATCAAGATCAAAGCTTCTGAAAGAGTTAGAAACCTAACTCAGATTAATTCCAGCGGTACAGGTGGCTGGTGTTTAAGTTCCTTTAAAAAAAAGAATTCCAGCTTTTTTCTTAGTCTCCAGATTGCACAAAAGGTGTTTGTTCAGTGATTCTCCTCTGCTACGCATTAATTATTTCCCTGAACCAATAAAAAGGCATTCTGTCTTTACGCAAATCATTCCTAGCGAACTACCCAAAAGTGAAAAAAGTTAATCAAGAAAGAAAGATTAATCCTAATGTATTAAAAACATTTCATTTTTGTCTAAATTATGCTTCTAAATAACTATTTTCTCTCTTTTCATCGTCTTCTACTAGTTAAGCTTGTCATGTTTCAAAGTCCAAGATTTTATTCAACATATCATTGTGCCAAAAATAGTTAAGTATAGAACCTTAAGAAAAGTCTCTCTTAGAATACAACCCTACTCAAATATGAATGATCATCAAATAGCCTTTTCTATGTACAAGAAGCACCTAATATTACAAAAACCCATATGTAAAATGCTCAAGGGCTTCAGCCAAGCTACGTTCTTCCATCAGAAATTGCAGTGTAAAGACGAAAGGCCTTACTGTCCTTAAACAAGTGACTGAGTTGAGATCCTTCCCTCTGGAAACTATTCAGAAATGTGAGCTTATGTCAAAACAAAACAAAACCAAACCCAACCCAAAAAACCAACCAAAAAAAAAAAACCCCCAAATACCCATTAAAACAAATTAAAACCACTCTTTCAATATACTAATGAATTTTTTTTAAAAAGTTTGGTTAAGAACTTGTTTAGGACAAATGATCAAATTATCAAACTTATTTTAAAATTCCATTATTCAGCCTTGAATTCTGGAAACATTGAGACATAAACCCCACCAAGTCTCATGGAATTATTCACAGAAGGGCTTCACTGTTTGGGGAAATTCTCTGCTGAACTTTCAGTTCAACAAGATACACACTCAGATAGAGCTTTTCCTGTAAACGGTATTTCTGAACTTGGCTCATCCTAGGAAGCAACCCAAGACTGCAGAAGCGTACATTTTCAAACACAGCTGAAACACACGACTTAAGTTGCTCCTCCCCAACACATTCCTCATGCAAAACCTGCTTTTGGGAAGTTACATAATTCAAGCCCAACCCAACTCCCAACTGAAATCAGTAGCAGAACTCCCCTACTTGCTTCAGTGTAAGTGCATCAAGCCTCCTGTAGAAAGAAGCAGATGACACATCTGGACTGCGTGAAAGGAGTAACTGCAACGGTTAACTACAAAATCCCGATGGCCTCAGCTCCGTACTACTAATGGCGGGCTTCACACTTCTATCAGACACTTCAAAACAAACAAAAAAAAAACCCCGACACATTAGCAGTGGAAACAGAAACACAGACTGCAAACAGAGAGGAAGCTGTGAAAAAAGCAGAGGTATTCATATGTAGTCTAGAATTACCAATATTTATTCAGAAAACAGTAAACACCTAACCAAGGAGCACTATCATCATCAAGAAGGGCAAAGAAGGGCAAAGGCAATGCAAGAGTTCAGAGAAAAAGCAACCAACCATACAACGTTCCAAGTGGAAAAATACTCCCTGAGAAAAAGCTATTTAATACAACAGAGAATGAGAAAGGAGACAGTAAGTAACATCAGAAAATTAAAGAAAAAAAAAAAAGGCAGCAGGGGGCTTCAAAACACAGTATGATAATAAAGGCAGTGTTACACTTTGCATTATACAAAGACAGCACGTGGGGAAGGAACAAAAAAAGAGGTCAATTAAGGAAAAAAAATGGCCCAAACCAAGAGCTAAAAAGTAGTCCCAGAAGAAGTGACGGTCCCACTTCCAGTTACATTCAGAAACCAAGTGCAGCACAAGAGCATCCAAGGGGCAAGGCACCGTGCTGTTCAGGAGCTGAGAGGAGATGAGAGACAGGACAGCGACGGAGGACATCGCAGCGTTTCTCCTAAAGAGCCTCAGTTTGAACAGGTCCTGCGAGCCAGCCAGACCGAACGCCGCCCTGCGGCTGCAGCCCAGCGGGATTTAGGAAGGCTAGGTAAGCTCCGCTGATGAGGTTCCCGCTCCTGCACAACACCAGGTACACCAAACCAACAAATCCTGAACTGTCTTCAACAGACGCGCTGAGCCTTCAACCATTACAGATGTTAACCTCCGCATCTGCCAGAGAAGAAAATACATATGACCTGTTTTTTAAAAGCTAGCAAACAAAGCCTTGGAAGAAGGGGTAGCACATCTACACAGCTGATCAGCACGACAGATGAGATCTGAACTCCAGATTTCCTGGCTTCTGTTCCTACGCTTCAATCACTGCTGACCCACTTTACCCTTGTATTTCTCACCTGCTTCTACAGTTTCCTAACTGTAAGGTAATCTGGTTATTTTACTTCCTGTTCACTTTCCTGCAAGCCATAATAATAATTAAAAAAACCCTCTAATACTTTGTGACCAAAAAAACCACTTTTTTTTTTTTTTTTTACCTTGGTTAATGCCAGATGAAAGATGAGACGCAACATTTTTCCATTCATTAATATAAACTTTACAATATACCAGGTAACTTCAGCTATGCCTCAGGAAGTTCTGATCTTAGATTTCACCAACAGCATCTCTGCCAAACAGCAGATAAAGTCTAACACTCCTACTTGCTGTATTAACAGATTCACTGACACTCGTGTTACTGTAACTAGTTTCCAGTTACAGCCTCACCACTTAACTAACTCCAAAGCTCTCATCCCACGACGCGATACTGCTACTAAGGCACACCAGACCCTCTTCCCCAGAGAACAGCTCAGTGTCACCTACCACAAATTAACTTTACTTCCCCTCAGAAGAGCTTGCCCTGTTATCAAACAAGACAAAGAAATCAAACAACCCACGTCCTGAAGTTATACACACTGCCAACTAAAAGATAAAAACAAATACTCGCACTAAAGAGGCGCAAAAAGCTTTACTGAACGAGCGCCATTAACTTCAGAAGCAGTTAAGATTTTTATGCGCCCTTACACTTCGAAAGGTGACTTTCCAAATCTGAATTGTATTAACCAGGGCAGTCTGTCTGCAGGCCTAAGAACAGATAACTTCGGTTCCTTTGCTGCCTTTCCCCTTTTTGCACTATTGCCTGACAAACTCACCAATCCCGTTTCAGTTTAGGATGATGCCAATGCAAAACTCTGTATGCAGAGGAGCTATTAAGAACGAGAACATTTTGGTATGCCTTACTCTCTCACCAGGACACTGCAACAAGGGTACTGCAAGATGCCCCCATTCCTATCACACTATCTTCAGGAAAAAAAATCAGATCAGCAGTCACAGGAACAAACACAAACCAAAACAAGGAAGACAATGCTTTATCAAAAAAGGAGGAAATCTGAAAGTTACCTTACACACCGGAGACAGAAAAGCTGGATCCTGTCACAGAACAATCACTCCAGACTTACTTTGCTCTTCTCAACTCGCAGGCACTTAAATACCTTCCCCTCCTTCTCCCACTATGGAAGGATCGAGGGGTTCACACAGAACCTCTCAGAAAAATACACAAAATCTCTTGCCTTCATTGAGCTCTCAGGTACCCAGCAAAGTTCTCAAATCCTGTGCCAAATACCACAGTGCACATGAGTAGGCAAAAGAAAGAATTTAGCAATAGATCAGGACATGCCAATAAAAAATAAAAAGTGTAGTTTAGAGAAGGGGGTGGAGGGGACAGAGAGCTGGCATACAAAAACCAGCTGTGCACTATCACATAAAAGCAGAACAGGAAAAAAAGAAAAAGAAAACAACACAAAAATGTCTGCCATTTTAAATGTATGATGCTAGGGGTACTACACGTGGGTTTTCCCCTGCGTATTTTACTTTGTTCAAACCACTGTGGGCCAAACACACCCTCTGGTCATGCAGCAGGAAATCTCACCCTTCCAAAGGTGCTCCACTGGGATGTTGTACTGTTCCATTAACACTTCAAGCATCAGAAACTAAAACAGATCACTAAGCATTTTAAAGCATCATTTACAATATTATAAACACACAACCGTTCCATCTGTAAACTTTAAAAACAATGCTTACTATAAAAAAAAACTTATAATTTGTCTTAAAGCTTGTGAGAGGAGAGAACTTGACCAAGCTTGAAGGGATTTGAAACTGTCTTTATAGACCGATTCTCAAACAGTAGCCTACACTGCACTTGCAGTGGGTTTGCAAATGCCTTTGCCCAGAAAGCACAGATTTTTTCTCCCATTAAAACCCATGCAACCCTACGACAAGAGGTAAACACTATAAGTATCACAAAGACGCTAACTGTAACTCTCTGAGCCATTGTGCAGTACAAGCAATAAAACACCAAAGGAAGGATGGACGCAAACGTCCAAGCTACTTTTTTGGACGCCAAGGGCCTCCAGCACAGACAGAGCCACGCGACACTTCGTGCTGAGCGAACTTCTGCAGGTCTACGCTTTCCACTTCAAAAACCGCTGTGCGAGATCACCTGAGTCCCAGCAAGAGCGGGCGAGTGGAGCAGCGAGAATCCTGCCAGCAACGCCTTTCCGGCGGGTACCAGCCGAAACACGGACAAAACGCTGCCCCGCGCCTCGGGAGGCAGCCGGCCAGCCCAGAAGCGCCGGGCAGAGTCCGAGGCGGGCCCGGACCGCCGGGCGGAGGCGGGGGCCACAGGCCGCGGCCAGGGGCCCACCGCGGTCGGTGCGGGCAGGCGGCTCGCAGGAAGTCGCGCCGGCACAGGCCGCGGATGGGCACCGGGCGGCCTCCGCCGACAGAAAAGCCAGCGGCGCTACCGCAGGGCCGCAGCCCGGCCGCGGAGCTCGGCGACGGGCAGCGGCAGCGAAGGCACGCGCGGGCCCCGAGCGGTCGGGACGTCGCGGACCGCCACAGCGCAGACCCAGTCTGGCCGGCGGCGCAAGGACGGGAGCGGGCGGGCCGCGGCCCCACTCACCGGGCCGGTCCCTACAGCGGAGGAAGCGGCAGCGGCAGGAGCCAGGCATTCAAAATGGCGGCGCGAGGCCGCAGCACCGCTACCGCAGGCGGAGGGATCCGCGCACCGGCACGGCTCTCCTCGGCCTCCCGGCCTCTGCTGGCCTCCGGGGGGAGGTGGCGCAGGGCCGCGGCGGCCTCGGCGGGGACAGCGGGAGGCCGGCGCGGCAGTGGCGGCGGAGAGGCGGAACGGGCCGCTCGCACTAGTTTTCTTGGCGGAAGCGCCCGCTCTGCCGGTGTTGCGAAGCGCCGTGCACCGTGGCAGTCAGTGATGACGTCACGGGCGGGGCGGTCTCCCGCGGCGAGCGCTCTCCCGTGGTGGGGCCGGGCGGGTGGCGCCGCCCGCGAGCAAGGTTCCGCACGGAGCCGCCCCGCCGCCCGGGGGAGGCCCCGCTGCTGCGGGAAGCGCGCCGCCAGCCTGCCCGTCCCTCGCGCGCCTTCTCGTGAGCGTTCACCGGAGGCTGCGGCACAGCGCCATGCCTCCTGGCGGCATGCAGCCGCAAAGCGGAGCACGGGCTGGCGAAGATGCGCGGGGAGACCGTTCCGAGCCCAGACCGGTGACGGGACAGGCCGTGCCCCAACCACAGCCCCCCGGGAACGACCCGGGCTCGCTTTCCAGCCGGCGAGGGGAAAGGGGCCGGCGGCGCGGGCGCTGCTGAGGCGCACGGACACGGCAGCTGGGGCCGGGCTCCGGCCGTCGGAGCGGGAACGAAGGGTCTGGAGAAGGGCACCCAGGGCCGGCCCCGCTCCGGGCGGAGGCTCTCTTCGCCCCGGAAGGGCCGCGCAGGGCCCGGCTGGCGGCGCGCCCCGCCCGGGCACACGTCCCGCCGCGCCGGGCCCCGCCCTGCCCGCGAGCCCCCGCCGGCCCCGCCCACCGCCCGGGGGCGGCCCCGCGCGCAGGGCAGGGCGGGGCCGGCGGGCGCGGCTGGTTGCCACGACAACGGGCGCTGCGGGCGCCCCGTGACGTCAGCCCCGCGCGCTGCGGCGGCACGCCCCCTGCCGCCGGCCGAGGCGCTTCCGCCGCGCGGGGCTCTGCGTCATCGCCGCGCGCCGCGGCGCGGGGAGGGGTCGGGCCGGAGGCGGCCGCGGGCGGCGCCGGGGCCGATGGGGGTCGCGGAGGAGGAGCCGGGCGATGGCGGGTGAGCCGCGGGCTGCGGGGGTCACGGGCGGGCCCGCGGAGGCGGGGCGCGTCTGGCTCGGCTCG
>WHYT01016271.1:0-71110 GCA_009806455.1 Tetrax tetrax
ACCAGTATGTGAAAGGCTGCTGGCTAATTTATTACCATTTTGCCACATGTCCAGATGTCACCGTGCTGAGACCACCAAAGTTATATTATGTGAAACCAAAAAAAAAAAAAAAAGGAAAAATATAAATTCAGAATAAAACAGCAGTTCATAGATGCTCTTGAAAAGCAAAAGTACAAAACTGAGATTTTAAATATACATATTTATATTGTGTATATGTGCATATATACATATACACACATACACACACTCCCACCTTACAGTTCTGAGGAATATTAGGTGGAATACAGTTTTGACCACCTCTTCATCCAAGTCCTTTCACCACTGCAGAGAAATGGGAGAACAGAGTTGTGTTCCTCCTTTAATAATCCTCTGGTCTCAGTTGCTTGGCACTGGACCTCTATTCACCCTCAGCCACCCCCAGCGTGTTTGAAAGGACCAATACAGACCAGTCACTGTAAGCATACACAAAGGAGAATCATTCTGGGAAGGCTGAAGCGGAGTGATAAGCACATCCCACCCATTTTCCCACATATTGCTTTGTCATCTATTCTTTTTTAGCTCATCTTCTCTGAAGGTGCCAGGAAATACCAAGACCGATATGCAGCAAAAACCTTTGTCAATGCTTATAGCATCATTACACAATATTACTCATCGAAACTCAGTGCAGTATGAAGAGTTAAGCAGAGAACCCAGTGATCAGTTTTCAAAGAGGTAAGCTATCACAGTCACACAGCTCTTTTACATAAGTGAGAATGTAGTTGTAAAAACATTAAGCGCTCTTAAATACAAATCACTATTAAATACACAATTATCAAATTTAAATTCATGACCTCCCTATAATGTTTCAGAAATGTCTAGTCTTTTGGTTTAAAGCTTATCCCTTGACACTGAAGCCAATTCTGGGAGACCATCTGCGCCAACCATCTTTTTAAATCTTCACAGAACTATGCAGTATTTGCGTTACATTTATAGTTATATTTAAAAACTCTTAGGATATATTTTAAAATGACATGTATAAACTACCAGATGGCACAGAAAACAACGACAATTTGATGAATATAGAAGTCAGTGCAACTATTTCTAACACCACTAATATGTAATATTTGTGATACGTAATATTCTGGTATACTATACACTATTTCAAAATGAAATCTGCACTTAAATGCCAATATCCTCTCCTTCTGGCTTCTCACTTTATGACACTAACATAGGATCTCATTCACCAAGCCAATTGAAATTTTAATAAAAGAAAGCTGGAGTTTCTAATAAACTCCCGCAGCGAGCGGATAATACTAAACATCTTTAGCAGCATGGTGTTTTTTATTATTATTTTAGCTGTATATTAATATGCTAGCATTTGTAAAGTCTCTAGTGTCACCAGATTTATTTCAAAAGGCTTCTCGGCATTCTTCTTTTGTGAAAAGTGTATGTGACAATGAAATAATAATTTCAGTCAGTCTTTACTATATAGATGTCTATGATGAAAAAAGAAGATACATCTTACCTTAAAAAGGAAAGTTTTCATATTACTTATTTGCCATTTGGGAAGGCAGTATATTGAATTTTTCTGTTGAGGGTAAAATTTTAGCAGCAAGACTGGCAGCATTCAGCAGGCAAAGATTTATTACAGATTCTGCTGCAGATAAATGCACATGCTTTTTCCTGCCTCAGCTCTGCACTCACGGCCAGGTGAAACGTACACGGAATATGCTGCCCAAACACTGGCCAAAACCTACAGCCGCTCGCAGACAACAGCATGCCATGTAGTTAGAGAAAGATTGCTTCAAACACTTTTCAGACCTCATTAGCAGCACTCACAGCCCTGCAAAGTGCCATCCACCCACAGCGAGCACTGGAAGGCATCAGAGCCCAAACCCAAGCCTTCGCTTTCCGCCGGCAACAAAGAGCTTTTCCCTATGAGACCTGGGCTCCTGGTCTGCTTCACCTCCTCTCCTGTCCCCTAGGCTTCCAGGATTTTAACACCGCTGGCATTAGTAGTTGCAAGAGACCAAATAAAGCCTTTGAAATCAATCCCAAAAAAGGCCCTTTGTCTTCAGTGGACACAGGGTAAGACATTTAGGAATCAGGTTCTCCTCTTTTGAGCGCAGGAATCCGCCTACAGTGCTTAACTTAAGCAGGTTGCCTCCAGTGTTTGTGTGGCAAATCAATTAGCAGCATGTTTAACAACATACACATAAAACCTGGTACTAATTTTCACAGATATTAAATTTAGCTTTCAGATGTTGAAAACACACAACTTTCTTATCTCGTTTGATGATAATAGCTGTTATTGTCAATGACAAAAAAAAAATTTGCTTATTTGATTCCTGGTCTGCCTGTACTCTACCATTAATTCATTATCTCTTTCATCTTATTAGTTATGTTCTCAAACTGTACGGTGAGCAAACATTAATTTGAACAGTCATCTGCCCTTAAAATGCCAAAGTTTGTATTAGGTTTTGGCAACTTCAAAAAAAAACTGCATTCATTGGCTTGCAAATGAAATGTATTCACAGAAAAAAAATTCCTCCTATAAGCTGAAGCAGCTCATCATTAACATTCAAGGAATGTGAACACAAGCTTCATAGAAAACCATTAAAATATAAGGCAGCTTTCAGCCTATTTTAAGAATTTCAGAGAAATTTTGCATTCTCTTTCCCATGATGCCATGGTGATGTCAGGCTGCATTTCAAATAAAATGACAATGAAATCATTTCAATTCCATGCAATGTGCAAAAAAAAAAGTCAATTTTTCTCTTGGCAAACTGAAGTCTAAAGTAATTAAGCACTGCTGTGTGGGTGGCAGCTTCTTCCTCTGAAGTCAGCCCGAGATAATTACCATATTAAAGTCAAAACATCATGTGCTGTGCTGATAGATAGATGGATGGAGAGATTGGGCATCTATTAAATGATCCATTTTGTTATGCTCCCTGGGAAATGTGCCATTGATGCCAATTAAAAATATATATTCCAAGTGAGTATTTCTAAGTGACAAAACTTCTATTCAGTAAATTGAATTTATTATTTACTGATCATGAAGTACTGAAAGACACAAAACACCTGGATAGATAAGAACCTAGGAGGAGAATTATATACTTTATGAAATTTACAAACCCCTCATTATCCAATTGCGACATTCACATAACGTGGTCTACAACAGCATTTTTAGCTGAGATACCGAGCTATTTCCCTCCAGTCATAAAACCCTTAACTAAGGTGGAAATACGATACAGTAGACAAAACAAATATCATCTAAGACTTCTGAATTGACAAACAGTCTGTTGGAAAAACAAAAAACAGCAAAAAAAAAAAGATATATTTTTTAATTTTAATAATAAAATATCCCTCAGCACATATTCAAAATTAAATATCTTCAAGTCTTTTTGGTGTCTGAAAGTAAATGGACCAAAACTAAGGCATATCAGCAATGATTAATTGGTGCTATTTGTTGAGATGTATCACAGTGAGGCTTAGCATGATGAAAATGCCCCAAAACTGCATACGTAACTAGCATTAACACGGAATAGCAACGCTATCTTTAATGCATACTACTGTCACTCAAACAGTAAAATGTTTTCGCTATTAAGATGTGAAGAAAACACTTCCTCTAAAATTTAAAGGGAGCATTATTATTTGTGCATCAGATTTAGATTTAATTTCCAGTGATTTCAGAACTTGGCCACTTGCATTAATCCCAATTTAGCTTGATATCAGAACACTTTTATGTCGTGCTTTAACAACAAAGGGCTAAAGACAAGGTTTTGCTATCAGAAGCATTACAAGAGCAGCCCAATCTCAATTCTACCTACTCTGCGGGTTATGTTTGATCTCATTTAAACGCTTTGAATGAGATTTACTCTTCACTGTTGCTATGATAAAGGTCACAGAACTAAAACTATGTCTCTTTAAAATTAAGGATAGGAATTTCTGAGGCTCAGAAAAAGGGCTTTTTCATATTGACCAAATATAAATTAAAATAATGTCATATGAAAATACACATGCACTGATATTAAAATGCTAATGAGTTTTCTCAGCAAGAAATCTAAACAATCAGTCTTTTATCTTTAATATTAGATTCAGATCTTGCTCTGAAGCACCTTTCTTAAGGTACTCAGATTGCAGAGAGGCTAGCATTTGAGTAAGCCCAGTATTTATGTTACTGTCTACAGAAAACTCTGACAGACAGTCTTAAGACCTTTCTGTTTAACAGATTTAAGCTGAAATCCTAGGCTGAGTGAAGCTTTAAAATTATCCTGAGGAAAGTTTAAGAATCTGTAAGGGCTCAGTCTCACAGCAACGGGAATCCAAATATATGATTTGTAACATACGAATATATTCACTTTGCCTTGTATTTTCAACACAAGCATAATTCAATTTTTAATGCATGGTATAAAAGATAGAACATTGAGTATATTAACATGCTATCTTTGCTACCTCTTATCAGGTATTTAGCACAATGGCACAGAGATATGAGAATGAAAAAAATCTACATTTAAAAAAAAAAAGGAAAAACTGGTACTGTAAAAGACTGTAAGTGGGGAACAGGCAGAGTAAACAATGAATGGGAGTCTACTCAGCATCTTCTTATTCAAAGCCAATGGAATTATTGCAGTTTTACTTTATTCTAATGAAAACAAATTCCAACAAATTCTGACAGCAAATTCAAATCCTTCCAAAATTAATATGTTAAATACTAGCAGTAGTATATGAATTATTTATAAATAAATACAAAAGATTAAAAAATAATGACCTGATTTTTAAAATTTGTACTTAAAAATAACCTATGTAAAGCTTGCTTTAAATGTCTCCCCATTTCGAACATTTTCCAAGGTTCATTTTTCTATTTTCACCATTTTTTTAAGCTTTCCTTTGTAATCTAGGAATTCTCCTTACAAATAATGAAATTTCAAATTCTCTAATACTAATATGAACTCAAGGGGTGACATTTTGAGAAACAAAAAGATTGCATGAGGCAAGAAATCAGGCAGCTGAAGTGCCTTTTCTGTGGAGAAATCAGCCTGTAATTTAAAAGGTGATGACTGCCGATGGCTTCCCACACACACTTTCCCTCACCCCAGTCAACACTGACAGATAATTTGCTTTTTGGTTCCCCAGTGCTGCTGCTTTGCTGCTGTTTA
Organism: Tetrax tetrax; assembly: GCA_009806455.1. Classification (NCBI taxonomy): domain Eukaryota; kingdom Metazoa; phylum Chordata; class Aves; order Otidiformes; family Otididae; genus Tetrax; species Tetrax tetrax. The sequence goes on from WHYT01016271.1 coordinate 5,139, forward strand.
AGAAAATGCAGAACATTTAAATCCTTTACTAGTTACCTGTTTCCTTCTTAATTGAATCAGGGTTTTTTTATGGTAGTTTATGAATTTTGTTTTAGGAATATCCAGACGTATAAATATAAATAAGCTTTGGTAATTAAAGTCTGGAATTTGTAACAAAATGCAAGTTTAATTAATCTCCATTCCTCTCACTTTCCTCTCAAATTTTATACGTAAACATAATGCTCAATTTAAAAAAAAAAAAAATAATTAAAAATCAAGAAGTAGTTTCAAATAATCCCCAAAAATATTCCTCCACGCACCACATATAACAAACAGCATTTGATTACAAATTTTAAGGACAAATCAACATAAGATTACATCTTGACATACTTACTCTTCAATCCACTCTGAAGTCACCTTCCACAGGAAGTAAAACTACTTACACACCTGTAGGCAGCCTTCCAACTCCTAATAAACCTTTCTCCAAATTGGGCACCTGCATCACTTATCCACCCCTCCCATAGGCAGGTGTTCCAATTTAACACAGACAGACAAGAAACTTTTCAGGGGTCAGTCGCCTGGCAGAATTTTTGGAAATATTTTCTAAAACTGAAGTTCATAGGTCTGACTTTCTATGACTTTAACCAAAATTTGGCACAAACAAAGGTATTTTTGACTTGTGCCACCATCAGGCAGACTGTTACTATTCCTTTTATTAGACCACCACACCCAGCCTCAGCGTTCTCAAAATTTAACTCTTATTCTCTGTAAACCCAATGGTCTTGACCTCAGAGCTCTGGGGAAAAAAAAAAAAAAAAAAAAAAGTGTGATGCAAGTGTTGACATTGTCCAGTTTTTTTAAGAGTTCTACCTCATCTCTGAGAAGATGATTTCACATCCTCTCTACCTGTCTCTCAACTGATCATCAAGCAACTGAGGCTACCTCAGCAGCTGAGATGGTGGAAGACCAGTCTGCACATCCTCTAGCACATCCTATTAACGGCTTCAGTGTTGAACGAGAGATCAGAAAAGTGAGGCAACAGATGTTGCCCATCTGGGCTGAAGACTAAAGAAATTCTGCAAACTGAAGCAGAAGATAACGAGAGTATCCTGCACGGCAAGAAAAATCAAGACATTCAGATGAATGTACTCTGACGGTAATCACCACTGTACGCCAGTAGTTTGTCTTGTAAAAGCAACAATACAGGTATTGGTGAGAGTGTTACTTTGTCAAGCTACTTGCAATTATGTTTTGCTATAACTCATAAAGCTGTCAAAACTAAGAAAGCAATTAGGCTTTTCCCCACGAACAGGCAAGGTTTCTCCTTCCCACACAAATGGTGCAAGCAAACACCTTAACCCGTGTGCCTGGTGGGGTCAGGCACCGAAACCTCCTCCTGCCTAGGGCTGCCAAGTTTTGTGCGGCTCCATGTGTAACACTTCTATGCCAATTATTAAATGAACTGATTTGCAGTTACAAATAATCTGCATATTAACTAGGAACTTCATTTTACAGACTAAGTAAAAAGAGATGTACAAAAAACACAGGAGGAAGGAGCATATGCACATCACAGAGTCTAAGGACAGGAGGTAGCTGGAAGGAAAATGTCTGGGGGGAAGCCAAGGTCTCTCACCACCATTGTTCCTCTCTTGAACGACATCCCTATTTGTCCTTGGTGTCAGCAGCTGGTCCTTTCCCCACTTGCAACTTTCAGGGGAGCAGCAAGAGGAAGAGCAGCGAGAGGAGGCCATATGGCTCCCAGCACATCAAGCACCAGTGAGCTCCCGATGGCAAGCTGCAGTGATGGCAACATGGCCAGCTCATGCTTTCTCTGCCATGGAGACAAAATGCAATTTTCTGGCAGCCCAGTTGCAGGGAACAGAAAAGCGATTATTCTGCTATTGATAAAAAAAAAAAATATGAAAATGTGTATAAATTCTTAAAACCTGGGAGCTTGGAAGAGTGGAAAGCAAGGTTCTTCAAAGCAGTAAGAGGCCAGCAACAGGGGAATAAACAGCAAAACGTTGTGCTGCATCCATTTTCCAGATATTTTTGAAAATTGCTGTTATCAAATAGAAATACACAGCCAGGTAGAATGGATAGTTTCACACAGCTTTAGAAAGCTCCAGTTTACTTCAGACAGTCTAATTTTCCATTAAAAATTGTTTTAATAGTTAAAAATAAGTAGACTCCCTACATTTCTATTTATTATGTGTTTAAAATTCTCAATCAATAAAGCATTTTACTTTGATAAGTATAACTTAGATTGTCCCTTGTCATAAATAGGATAAGCGCTCAGAAATATTTAGAAGTACTGTATCTTCTGTACAGTAAAAGGCACAATGTTTGTATTCTTGAAGACAGAGTGACATCTAAAGGGATTTTGAAATACTCAAATCTTGCACACTGAATCCAAACTGACAAAGTCAAGGGCATATCATATTTTTGAAAACTGATGAGTTTTCAGGTTTGCTGTGGTTGATTGTCCCAAGTAACCATGAAAAGAGGATCAAATTCCAATTTTAATGACATGCCTCAGGGTGCCCTGAGGACAACTGCCATTTTTATCTTAGATTCTGCAGGTCCTCAGTGAACAAAAGGGGGAAATCAGCTTTGAATGGATTCCTTGCACTGTTGTCAAAAGTAATCCAACTGCTGTAAATGTCTATATCCTAAAATATTTTCTTACAGCAGCTTTTATTAACCTGAAGCATTAACAGAGCAGAATATTTAAATGGTGTTTTTAGCTACCAATTCTCCAAGCAGATCTCATGTTCCCTAACCAATAGGTATTATAACTGGAGTCTTTCATAACTGGAGTCTCTCTCTCAGATACATGCACACACACAAACAAAGAAAAATCAAAATACACTATCTAATGTCTGGATTTGGGATCCAGGGTGGTATTTGCATACATACAAATACTTCTACCATATGTTAGAAATATTCTTTAAATGATATCATTTGAGATACACTCCTAAATATAGAAGCCAATTTAGGAGGAAAAAAAAATCTAAATCAAGTTTATAATATCAAAGACAACAGTACAGCTGAAATGTACAGCATGCATGTGGTAAGGATGACTTAGGTAGCTTTACAATGGACCTTTATTTCATTCTCCTGTTAAATATCTTCCTGAACTCACTGACAGGTGAAAAAAAAAATCCTACATTAAAAACATATTTTCCTCTCTTGGGCTGAAATCACAGTGAACTCCGACAATTTTTTTTCTGGGGACTGGGGGGGCACTATCTTTAACTGTCTGTTCCTCAGAAGTAGAACATCTTCTGATGCAGTCTTATTTATTTATGAAAAAAATAATGAACAGTTGTCAGGATGCTATATCTCATTTACAGTCACAATGCCCTGATGAACTACTTAAATGTGGCTCAGCAGCAAAGCGCTGGCAAGCTGAGTTAACTCTTTCTGGCTAAAGAGACAATGCGTCTCAGCTTTGAAGACAAGGATTTACCAAATTTAGAGAAAAAAAAGCATTTCATCAGCAAAGTAATACTCGTAGCAAACCTGTGGTAAGAAAAGAACAAGGAAAACAGCTCTAAAAAGCTGTTCAAAAGAATATTTACTGTATATCAGCTGTGTCCTCTGCCTTAAGATAACATTTATTCACGCAACTCATTTTGTTTTCTGTTGTTTTGGTTTTTTTTTTAAATAGATACTTAGGCCTACTGAACTTTACTAAAACTACAGTGTTTCCTTTTCAAGTCAGAGGCAGTTGGCACAGCTAATGTAAAACAAAAAGTGGGACCTGAGGCACTCAGACAATAAATAACGACAGACCCTTTCAGCAAGTCTTAATCAAGGAGATTAAAGCAACCTGTAACTCCAGACGCATGTTAATAAAACAAGTGGTGAAAAATAGTGAATGGAACTTACAGCAAGACACCTATCTCTGTGCTTCAATTAGTCTTTGTGAGCACTATCTTTTTTCTTCTTCCCCCAGCATTTTCAAACATATTATAGCTGTCTTAATTTTTTGATGATTTTCAAAAGAAGAGTTCACATAAAGAGGAATGTTTGAGTTCTTATTTAAAGTATGATGCTTTAGTCTAGTACATTTTTGGTAGGCTATTTGAAACGGCCTGTGATTAGCGCTGGTGCTGTGCCCCGTTCAGATCCTGACCAACTTCCCAGGGCGATCCAGGTTCTTGTCCCATCTGCTACAATTCTGATAAGGATTCACAGACAACCAGACAGACAGGGCTGTAAAGTCTTGAAGAAAGGACAGAATTAGAATGGTCTTTATTAGACCACAGATGAGTGTCTATGGCTGCAAAGAAATTCATTTGCACTGTATCTACAATGCAGTTTGAACTTTCCCTTTGTTTGGTAAAGCACGTCAAGTCTGATTTAACAATTCTCTTTGTGGCTTTCCTTTTCTCTCTACAGTTTCACATATTTACAAAAGGATAGATGCATGAAGACTTTTGACAAAGTATCAAAAAAAAGCCATTACCATACATTCTTGTATACAATTTAGAAGCATCGTCTTATGAGGAAAACAGTATTAATGGGCGGTATGCGTATAAAAAAATATCTCTGCATATCGAAGTCATAACAGTGTCAGCTGCTAGCATTTTATAAGTCATGGTCATTTCTGCACTACAGAAAAATACAAACCTCATTTTGCATTTAGAAAGCAAGCATTTAACTCTCCAACAAACAATGCAAATCAACAAAGCTGAATGAGTCTCTAGTGTGAATGGCTTACAAGTAGCATCTACCACACAATTCACATGTTGTCAATACTGACATTATATTTTATTCCTGAAGCACTCCTAGTTAATAATATCCACAAGCATAACAAAAAAGTTACTGTTTGTTGAGCAGCAGCAACCTGGAGTTTTGACAGAGAACAGGACTGCACTGGGAGAGGCCCTCTCCAGAGCAAGGGTGAAGGACAGTCCCTGTTTTGAACACCTCGATATGGAATCAGCAGGAAAAAGCAAGGAACGGAAAACAGAGCAATATGGATTTGCCCAAGCACAGTGACAGGGAAGGGGGCTCCTGACTCCCCAGCCGGTCACACTGCCTTTTCTTGAGTCCACCAAAGGTGGACCCGGGTAACCCGGGGAGTATCTAACAGAGAAGAAACGTAGTCCTGCAGGCAAGGCAAAATACAAACCTATACAGATTGAGAATACTTTTTATAAACTAAAACTTAAATTTAGCAGATTTATTTTACATCTATATAGTTTTACTTTTGTTATTGTTTCTCTTTTGAAAGTTAAACGAATTAAGTTGCTATGGAGTAGATCAACTGGGCTCCCGAATTTGATTTTTAAGAGGATGTATAAAATAAAAAACATCTACCACTAACTCACTGAAATTCCCAAATACTGAAATACAAAAAATAAGCCACAGGATTTTTAATTTTCCAAACATACTTTAACTGGAGGTGGGGTTTGTTCTTTTAAGGGAAAATATGTATATATCTCAATGCTTTTCTAAAGAGTAAAGAGGCTAAGAAAATAATATATTCAGTTCACAGTAGAATGAGTCACAGATGCGAAATCTCAAATATTCAGCTATCTTTGCTACAGCTTATGCACATATCAGTTTCAGCAGAAGAAAAAGAGCAAGCTCAAATAACAAGAAGATTGATCAGGCAACAAAAGAACACAGAAAATGAGACAATAGCAAAAATTAATTAAGTAAATATGTCTGAATACATCTCTTGTGTGCATGAAAGTGGAAACAGACAAACTTCATTAGTTCATGAATGTCCAGTTGTCTCCTCTGACCAGTCATCCTACTCCCACAATGCCCCCCTTCCCCAATTTTCCTATATAAATATTCACATTATAAATTACCTAGAGCCAAGAGGAGCTTTTCTGCTGTTTTCAACTGCACATCCCTGAGTCAGGATGTGCAGACTGGGTGGGCAGCAAGGACTGGAATGTAAAACCATTGCATTTCAGAAACACTTGGAGAAATGGGACAGAAATAGACACCTTTTTCTCAATTTCCTTTCATTTTTGCTGGATCCCTGTTGAGTTTCTGGGGCATAAAGAGAGAGGCAGCAGAGACAGAGGATACTCACACATTCAATCCATGCTCCAAGTATCTGCCAGCATTAGTTCCCGCAGCACGCTGCCACCCTGTCCCTCAGGAGGAGGGCCCCTTCATTCAGAGCCAGGAGCAGGACACAGAGAAGACCAACGCTTGGTTCCTGTCAGAGCCACAGGCCTTCTTCCTAAATATCCAAACCTTTCTCCTCTCTCTTTTCTTGGTGCATAAGCAAACAAAACTGATTTATCAGGAAGGACTGTGAGAAAGCCATAACAGTACACCATAACACAAATGATAAATGAAGGTCATTTTGGAAAATCTCCAAAGCAGAGACATCCCAGTTAGACAACGAAGAATGTTTCTAAAATACACAAGAAAGATGCCAAGTTTCCCCCAAGTTCTGTATGGAGCTCAGCTCAGTTAAGTATACACAAATACCCATGAAAATTAAAATCAAGCTACAGCCCTCCAGTGACACTCCGACAATTCATTTAAAATTAATGCTTGAATGGATATATTAGAAAAATCAAAGTTTGCCAGTGCCTCCTTTTTGGAATTATCTTAAATCTGAAGTACAAGACAGATGTTTCCAACTTCTCAATTAAGTACAAGAAGTAGTCAGTAAGACATGACCAGTAATTTACATAAGACATCTTTTCCAGTATTTCATGCTGCTCTCTTTATAGTAGGCTCAGTAACTCTGGTGTTTACAGATCAAGAGAAAAGTTAACCAAAACAAGCTATTCAAAGATTCCTAATCCTAAAGCTTGTTTTAAGTTACACATGTATTTCAATTCACATGCTCAGTCTTTGAAAACTGAGAACTCAGAACATTATTCTGACATTTTATCCTCAATTCAAGAAAATTACATGAACATAGCTACTTAGGAACACATCAGTATAGGAAATACACTGGACAGGACCTCCTAGATTATTCAGTGATGGTTATACCACTGTATGTTCTATACCGTCACATGGATATGTGAATGTTTCAACTATGGCACATGATGGTAAGAAACCTTCCAATTCCAATTTAATTGCAGGCCATTCATATCTGTTTGTTGGTATTTTAATATTGCCCTTCAGCTTCCATAACATTTTCCCTTTGTGTTTCTTGACATAAAATAAGCACTTCTCTCATCCATCCTACACTGAATTTACCATTCTTGAATAGCAGGGGTGATCAAGAATGTACAATTGTTTTAATACTTGCCTGTCCTTACTGGAAATGCAACATCTGAAGAATACTATAACCACATCTATTGTTTTCAATATTCATATCCCACAGCCATCCCTGCAACCTATTCACATATCTGTTTTTTTCTTCTTTTTTTTTTCCTTTTTTTTTCTGTTGTCTCTTATTTTGAAGCCCTTCGATATTGAAGGAAACAATCTGATTTCAACTGAAGAACATTTTACATCAGAACATCAAACTCTACAGCAGGGCTCCCTTCAGTCCATCTAAGTCAAGTCAGGAGTGGAGGGAGAAGGAGGGGAATCAATTACTAAATGAAGGTGGCTTTTAACTGGAGAAAAAAAAAAAAAAAAAAAAAAAAAAAGAAACAACATCATTGTATAAGAAACCTTGGTACTACCTTAAAGAGGTCAGTTAAGAAATCATTTTGAATATCGGAGGCTTCCCAATGCACGGGTTTCACTACATATAGTACAGTGCTGGACTAGCTGGGTTGCTTTGTCAATCCTTTGCTTTCAGAAGCCAGCTCAGATCTTTAGAATCACAGTATCCTTTAGCCCAATTTCTCATATTAACTACCTGGTAGTAAGTAGAGCCTTTCTATGGTAATAAAGGTCATTTCTATTCACTGCCCACATCTACTTGTGTGCATTATAACACTTTTTTTTTTTTTGTCCCTTCTGAAAAATATATCAATAGGAAAACTCCAAAGCTCTCCCCCCTCCCTCCAATCTCTTTCACAGTACTAAGAATTGAGAAAATCACTTTATGTGAAAGGTCTGGAGTATTCAGTCTTGTAGAGAAAAGCAGAACATAGATAAAAGTTCATCGGACATAAAAAAGAAGGATGGTCAAGACAAAGTGTGCCTGACATAAAAAAGAAGGATGGTCAAGACAAAGTGTGCTTTGTGAACAGCAAGCCTCAGCAGCCTTCTGAATGGGGAATGGTCCTTCCGTAGGTTAGGAGGCAACTTTTTTCACTGTGGGTGATCCAGGATTAATCTCAAGCAAAGAAGTAATGATTACAAATTACAGACCAATTTCTATCTTGCCTGCTGTGACAAAGATTACTGAAAAATTGTTTCATTCACCAGTGATGAGCTCTCCAACATGGTACACACTAAAATTATACAGAACTATCCTTCAGATTTTTGGCCCCTGATGGAATTCAAATGGCCTTGGAAACATGGCCAGTAGTTTCTTCTGCACACAGATCAACAACTGCATTTCTGGGCCTACGGTCATGAATTCACAAGCCTTGGGGAATATTTTTTTGTTTGTTTTAATTTTTCCTGAATTTGTGCCTATATACTATGGCATTAAACTGACTAGTGAATGTGCTCAAATTGTGGGGCTAGTCCTCAATGTGTGCCTCCATTCATTATTTCACAATGTTCAGGTGGGTTTGGGGAAAACAAAACAAAGATTGTTTAATTTCATGTTTAAATTCCCTTTGGTGTGTAATTCATAACAATTAGGTCTACTCATAGAACCCCAGAACGGAATGGAACCATATTTGTTTCTGCAGGATCTATCACTACATTAGAAGAGATGAATAGTATTGCAATATCCCAGGAGAGGACAAGTACTGAATGGGGAGAGGATGCTTTCATGGGATATACAATAACTTTAACAAGAATAACACAAAAACACACCTCCTAGGAAACAGGACTTACTAGGCTAAAATAAGGTGCTGTCTGCTCCAGCACCAAGATCTCTGTTCTAATTGGTTTATATATTGTTACCCTTGGATGCTCTGAATGTGTTTTACAAGCACAGAAAATGCAGAAGGCTAATATTCTTCCACAGCGGCATTTCACTCAATACAGTACAGGAAACACACGCTCTAGTATTGCTCTTTTCCAGCTCAGGGGCTTTTTGAGCTGCAAAAAAAAAAAAAAAAAAAAAAAAAAAAAAAAAAAAAAAAGCGCAAAATTCTGCCACAGAAAAGAACGAGAGTGGTCTCCCAAGCTAGCTGGAGAGGAGGGAAGGCAAACTGTACAAACAAAGCAACAACTGGAACAAGACTGATAACCCTAGTACCAGCTGTTTTTGGAAACAAGGCAAATGATAAAAAGTAGATCATGGCGCAAATACTCAGGCAGGAGGTTATTGTGTACTGAAATGTTGAGCTAGGGTTGGGATGGGGGTACCAGGCTGGGGGTTAAAGCATCTTGGCCAAAAAGCGCCTCCCAGTTGAGAATATTAAAACATTTTAAGAAGGGCAGGATAAAGAGTTATTCTCTCCAGTTTACAGATAAGGAAACAGAAGAATAGAAAAGCAGATTACTCAATGTCACACAATAAGATGTAAAGTGGGCAGAAACAGACCCCAGGTCTCTTGATCTCAAAATCTCTCCATTTCATTTAACGAACTTGCCTCCCAGATGCAGAGAGATATTACAGTGCCTTAGGGCAAATCCAGATTTTCATAACTAAGCAGAATGTGAATCAAAATGGATAAGGAATTTCATCCTAAGTAAAACTCTTGCTTAAGATACAAAAATGCAAAGATGTGTTTTAAAATATCAAACAATTTGGAAAGAGATCTTAATTCAGCAAAGCGGGACAAGAATTTCCTTTCCTGGCTTTCTACAAACTCACAGAACATACATTCAAAATTTCCCCAGGTGAGCTACTAAGTGGGTGCTTAATTTTGTAAAATTTACAATATGAAAGAAACTGGGAGCATGTGGAGGCTGGAGGGGGTGGGGAGAATAAACAAATGTGAGCTTTCAACATTTCTGCAACTTGAAAGATCTTCAAGAATGGCACAACATGCTAGGCAGGCATGCCATATCCTGGGAATGCATGGGAGAAAGCTGGAAGAAAGTTTTGGGACAGCAATTCCCAACCCATGCTTCATGGGTAATCCAGTACTTGTAAAAGCCATCAGTAGTGTTAATAGTCAGGAGATAGTAAGGCAAGAGTGAAGGCAAGGGAGAGCACAAGGCAAAGCATGATGCTGTCCATAGCACAGCAGTTGTTCAGTGGTGTCAACAGTGGATCTGCAAAGATCTGGAAAATGCTGCTCTAATTTCATTCAGCCCACTTAAAGACTTGAAGGAAAGAGAAATAGTTTTATTTAATGTTCTAAACCACTCTCAGTGTATGAGGTGGTTGGACAGCCACACCAGTTTGTGTTCAGCCTGCACGTTATGTTTATGTGCACTTATATCTTTTTAATGCAGCACGGTTACACTTACAGCAGTTTGCAGCTTCCCCGCGAAACCATTGTAAACGGGACCTGTGCCCAATTGTTTTTATCCCAGTTAAGTAAATAAATGAAATATGCTAATTAGCACCCTATTAGCTCACAGCAGGGAGTAATCCAGGGCACTTTGATTGGAAATTATTCTGTCATCCAGGAAGCTGCTCTGTAACAGAATGCAAACTGGCCCAATTTTCTCTTTTTACCAACTGTGGATGTCATCCAAACAACAGAGACGCCACTGAGTGCAGTCTATAGGATGTGGTGATGTTGCAATGAAATCTCCTTTCAGTCTCCCACGAGTCTGGCCTAGGGATACGCTGGCAAATCCCAGGACTAGAGATGCTGTCTGCATTTAAATTTGGGGGTCATTTTGTCAAAATCACTTTTAAGCACATCGTTTATTTTCCTCCCTACAACTGGCATTTCAGCTATTACTCCAGAATTCTTTCTGAACTTATCACAAACCCATATTAATCTTAACTCTTTTTTTTTTTAATGCCAGAAATATGAGGCTGGAGCACACCAGAAGTACATCTGTACAGAACAGGTAAATGAGGGATAAAATAGACATAAATTCCCAACTTTGATATTTTCAAACTGTAACCAAAAACAATTATATTTTTACATAATTTATATAAAACATATAGTTTAAATATATATAATTATATATATTTTACCTCTTTGCTAACAAAGCAGAATTGCCAGCCTAGTTAGTGCATATTTGTACAATCAGCCTGGAAACAAGATGACACTGTAAGTAGTACAGGCACTGTGAGAAAAAGCTTAATAAAAAAGCAGCATTTTCCAATTCAGTCTTTCAGAAACATCCATTTTCAAAGAGCTTTGGGGTTTTGAGGGATTAGAATCTATGACACATCTGTCAGGTTGCCACTGAGCATGTCAAAATTTCCATCATGGTTTGAGTTATGCAACAAAGCTTAGTTATGTTACAGAGATACTCGTAGCACACTTCCTTTTGTTATCAAATTTATATGAAAAGTTACAGGGATTACCTGTGGCTTTTCTAACTGCCATTTAAACCAGAGAAGGACCTCAGTTTTAAAATCTGCTGAGTAGAGAGGGAGTTTGGAGTGAGTTTGCTATAAAACTCCTAGGTCTTCCTTCTGAAAAGGCCCACATTGAAAGCATTATATATTGCACGGACTTAAGATGCCAAAATACAAAATAGAAATAATTTTTCTATTTAAAATGTAGCTATTGATGACAAGCAATTTTGTTTTTATTGAAAGCAGTAGAATCTTTCCATTGACACAATATCTTGTTTTGTTTTGTATGAAATTGCAGTCTTAATTCATTAATAAAGTGGTACTGCTTATGTTCACTGTAATGCCACAGTTATTTAATCTTGATATCCATTAACGCCATAATTGCAGTATTTACATATGTGAGTGCTAGCCACTGGAACCAGTATTTTGAATTTCAAAGACTTCACTTTAAAGTTGGGAAATTCAAATTAAGAAAAGGAAAACAACAAAACCTTGAGTAGCACACCACAGTCCTCTAGTGTTTCAAATCTATGCTAATTACTCTTTCAAAATGGAATTTTTTAAACATAAAGGAAGACAAGATCATACTACCTCATACTATCAAGTGGCTAATGTAATATGGGTCTGCTGCCTGCAGCTTTGCAGTGCCAGTTAGGTCACCCAAGGATCAGATCCTGCTCTTGCTCTCAGGAAGGATGGTTTTATTCTGTGTGCTTACAATCCCTGACTCTGCTTCTCAGGGATCCTCTCCTTTAATAACTAAGAATATTGCATGTTGTGTATCCAGGACTGTTCAGAAACACGCCCAATGGGTTTGTTCACACTGAGCTTATTTTATTTTTATTTTTCCTTTACAATCGAGATGCTGGGGTCTTCAATGAAAACTAAATAGGAAACATCAGTAACTTGCAGCATGATGTGAACAGACTCAAAGGACTGTTTATGGATCTGTAGAGAATATATAACGCCTATATCTCTCTATCTGCCTTTTGAGAATGACCCCTTTTATCATTAGAATGCATGCTTTCCCTCATGCAGAATAGGGCCTTGCTTTTTCAATACAGAACAAAAACTCACAGCCCCAATGATGCAGCACATAAAAAAGTGGTATTTAGAGAAATGAAGCTGTTAAGAAAACTGCAGCCCTCTGACCCAGCAGCACTCCTGAACACAGCCGCAGAAGTACCCAGGGACTCAGCCACAACAGAGAACCCGCTGGTGGAAAACCCTCCTGTGGAGTAGCCTGTAAATACCCTCGCTCCACATCTGATTTCGGAGCAGATCCGAGCCCATCTGTTCCTTCACTACTGGCAAACGTTTACTGAGGGGAGACTAAAACACTATCTGTGTCTCACCAGTAGTTGATATCATCGAGTCAGCATCAGAGGACAGCAGAACATCTCCAAAGAAGCCAGGAGGACTGTAACGTTGTGCTGCTGGCAAGGGGACACCATGGTCAGCTTAGCATTTATCTGCTCCAATAACTGTGGGTCACGTAGTTGAGTATCTGTCTGCTACATACATTTATTTAACCTGTTGAAAAGTCATGCGGAGAGGAGAATGAGCTCTGAATGCTTTTACACTTTTACAGTTGCTGGGAAAAACATTTCCTTGGAATCCACATGTTCAATAATATCCATCTCACTTAGAGTCTGGCCTTCTGAACGGAAAACTCACAGCCTGGCATTGGGAAAAAACAGAGAGAAAAATCCCTATTGACACATTAAATTAGACACGTTTGCAGGCCCGACAGAGATAGCAATTACTCTGCTGCAGCTTCTGTGGACAGATTACAGCAGAAAACACTGACTGCTACCAGGTAATTCTACCTGCTAATTACTTGGGAAGACTCAGATACTAAACTGACCCGAATATTTTCAAGGGTCCTGGGACCCATTAAAGGAAAGAACTTTAAAAAGTCACACAGTGATGCTGACAGGAACTCTGGAGTTCTTGAAAATCCATCAAAAATATTCTTGCAGTATAACGATTAGAGTTTCAGTCAGCCTCAATCTGTGCAGGCATTCACATTTACCAGCAGTTACAACAAAAAGAAATGCTTTAGTAGGATGGTGATTTTTGTAATTTTTTTTTCATGTATATGTTGCATATGGTTTGGGTGGTTTTTTGGTTTGGTTTTTTTTTTTTTCCAAAAAACTATAAAAATCACCCACAGAGCTAGTCCTGGTGCCTGCCAAGCAGTGAGGGTGAGGCACTAACAGTTTCAGTTGAAGGGAGGTTTATATGGTCTTGAAATGCTTCCATTTTGAAACAGGGTGTTTGGATTTGCTAAGTGAAACTGATAATCGAATGGAGTTAAAAAAGAAAGACCCAAACTGGGAGAAATTTGCGCAGTTTCACAGTGCCATCTGTGCCCCTCCGCCCAAGGCCACCCATCCCACTGCTTCTCTGGACTGCGAGGCCAAGGCATCCTTGACTTCCAGGGGAAAACCCATCACTTTAATATAAAATTGCTTCATCTCAAGCAAAAGTCGCAATTTGGGGAGGAGGGGACTCATTGGCCGCAGCACCGCAAAGGTATATTGCTCTAGCAAGGAAGTGGGCCTCCCTTCCCTCCTCAGCCAAAACTGAGGAACAGAAACTGAAAGCTGATGCTGAGACCCCGCTGCCTGTCTAGGCTTCACCCAAGACATGCAGTCCCTCAGCACAAACCAACCAAACCTCTCAAACAAGGAGATAATGAGGAGGCATTCTCTGCTGCAGAATGGCCCCAAAGAGTTTATTTTGCCTTGCTATGCAGGACAGGTCAATCCTGTGACGAGATGTCCGCTATGGCAGAACAAGCTCTGGTACAACTGTTCTGAGCACCAGGACTTGGGGGTTGCAGGACAGAAAGCACGAGCTGGAACTCCAGAGCTGTTCTCAAGGGTTTGCTGTGGCGGATAAAATAGGTTGTCAGATCCAAACCATTAACTCTCTGGAGAGGTGATGCCTTGAAATTTTTTTAGTGCCATGCTGAGATTATACATGCAAAGCTCAGAATTGGAGACCCAAGTTGCCAACAACTTTCTGTTGTGGCAATCACCTGCCTCTAATCCTGTTGCCAGAGAACACTTTAGCCAGGAAATCCTCCTTTCTTTGGCAGCTGCTTCCAAAAAAAGACTCTTGACTGTGGGATGTCCAGAAAGAAACTCAGACCAAAGAGACACAAAGATCCTTCCATTACGAAGAAGGTTCTGAATACAGTCATCAAGGCAGGAAAAAGAACAGAAGGAATAAGGAAGCTTTCTATAAATAAATCTGCATCTACCATCACTTTCCACCCAGCACACCGTCCCCATGGGCCACTGGAGTTGTCCAGTGTCAGACAATAAATCGGACCTAGGTGTCAACACTGCTAACTTCACATCTCTTTGCAGCATTTGTTTTAGGGTCTTCTACAGTACAAAGGCCAGTGGAAAAATCTGGCAGAGCTCCAATACACAGGCAAAATCCACATAATCCAGGACCCATATAATCTGCATTTCTAATCTAAAAATTCAAATATTCTATCACTGAGACAAGCTGCCATTTGTCATTCTGTAAGAATATGGGTATAATTAAGTACTGCTAGAGATACAAAGAAAGCTGTGTTATTTCCTATGAGGAGAAAAAGATGACTTGGAGGTTTTTAATATCATAGTTATTGCTTTTCAGAAACTCTCCTCAAGAAACTTTGGAAAATCCCTTCTCTCCAAATAGACAAGTTTAAAATTACAGATTCATTAAATCATTGTGTGGGTAAGAAGTTTCTTCATATCATATCACTAGGTTTAAAATAGAGAGAAAACACAACCTTCTTTCATCTGCTGAGGATGAGAGATCTATAACAGAAAGGGAATACATAAACAAAGCACACTGCTCCTTGGCACAGTCTTTGCTGTCAAAACTTCCTCCTGCTCAGGGTCCTTTTACCCATCCTACCTACACTTAAGCTATCACTGTCCCAAACTGTTATTTCAGGCTTGCATTAAACACTTTAGAATTTACTTATTTAGTGAGCAGTGATGCCACCAGCCCCTCAGCCTGACACCAAAAACATCTGATCAAGGCTCTGCAACACAATTTAATTCAGTAGGCAGCTGCCTAACATGAGAAAATATTCTCTATACAATGTGTCTCATCACACACTTCTGAAAAAAAAAATTCTCTTTATCACACCCAACAAAGAGTCCACTAATCTTTTTTTGAGATCATGGCATACATAAAATGCAGCAGGAACATTAAATAAACATGGCCCAAGGACCAAGGCAGTTGAAAATTACTAGATATATGTAGTTTAGGTCAATCTGGTTATCTTCTAGTGAGTGTAACTAAACAAAATGAGCAGGGAGTAAACACTTTCATAAACTTAAATACTTTGAACTGCACTAATTTATCTATTCCATCAGACTTAATCTAATTTATCTGAGACAGTAAACAACAAAAAAAAATGTGAGCTGCTCACATTTTCCCACAAATAATATCCCACCATGTTGCCTGTGACTGCGACAACTCCCAGCTGCATTCCACCAGACTTTCACAGATATTACCATTAGGAACTATTTTTTGTCCTCCAGGCTTCACTTCTCGTCTGTAAAACAAGCTGCTATTATAGACATGCTAGTTCTCCAGCTAGAAAAGGAACCAGGTGTCCAAATCAGGGCTCAGTGGAAGCTGATAATTATGTACATCTACAGATTCTCTGGTTTAGCGGATCCACGCTACCTCCCGAGCCAACAAACAACTCTTGATAATGAGGCACAGAGGTAGCAGCTGCCCTCTGGCTCTGTACTTCTGTGGAGGTGCAAACCTCTTTATGGCAGATTTGTTAAAGCTGGATTTTTAGAGTTTCTTGCTTTCAACTATACCTTGCTTCAACAGGGTGCTTAGATCTGTAAGCTGTTTTAACCAGGCCAGCAGTCCCACCAAAGAAACAAAACTCCAATGGACTTGAAGTTAAATATGCACTTGAGAGCCTTTCTCAGTGGTTGCTTCTTTCTGTAGCTCTCCAGATGGCTGCCAGAGCAGCTTACTGCGGAGGTGCAGCATGTTGCACATACATCTGGTCTCACACCGCACAGATATACTGAGAAAAAAAAATTCGAAGGATCATCTCGATGCATCTGTAAATGCAGGACAGGTTTCTCTAAGAGTTACGCCAAGTTCCAGCAGTGATTTTCCCTATGACTGTGAGAAAATAATTTTGTTTCTAGACTGTGTAACTGATATATAAAAGGGACTAATACTTGTATAACAACATTTCACCAACTCATGGAATATTGCAAACGTTAATGTCCATAAAGCACAACGAGCACCCCAGTGGCTCATTAGCAGTTGACTTCACAGTTATACATGCAATTTTCCACATGGGCCACCTCCTAGGGAAAACAGATGGTGAGAAAGAGCACTCCTTCCCCTTACCACCATCCCCCCAAAGAAGTAACTTCTCAATTTTGACATGTTTTTTCCCCACTATTAACATTTAACTTCACAAAAAGAAAAAAAGTATTGGTGGGTCTTGGAAAAAACAAATAGCTATACACAATAGAAACTAACATATTCAAAAGAAAAGGGAAATTTCTGTGTTTGGAAAGTTACATACGTAACCTTGCTTCTTTTCTCCTCTTCCTAGAAGACTGCTAGTGTTAAAGACGTTGTCTGGTCAGTGCTTCTACTGGGCTATAATGCATTACTATACAGTAGATAACAGATGAAATTATCTTTTTTATATATAGTATACATTTATATATAGCTTACATTTGTTCTAGACTTTCCCAATTTTGTTCTCAAACACAGACAAGAACACAAGGGAATTAAAATGCATACATTCTGCCTTTTACATGGCTGAAGTAAAACTGTCATGTGTGAATATTTTACCTAGTCCATGGAGAACTTCCTTTGTTCCACATCATGGCAGTGTTTGTAAGGCCAAGGAGGGCAAACAAAGTATCATGGTCCTCCTCTCACAATGCAATAGTATTTATCTATGAGGTAAAACCATAGGAATCACTAAGTCCTCTTTTCTCCTGACATAGGGATGTTGATCTAGATAAAGCCACAGAGACAAAGCTTACTTCTTCAGCACTGACACAAAATATTCCAAAAAGACATTAAAAAGGGGGACCATCTTTTTCTGAAAGGTAGAGGTGTTTTTCCCAGGCGATTCACGTTTCATATCTATTTCTCTGCTTGTGTTGTAACTGATTTTAAAGTATGTTTAAAAACAAAAACAAAAATTCACATATGTTATTTGCAAAGCCTATTGCATGGCTTTCAATAATTAACGGCTGATACCTTTGAATGGAAAAGGATGCAAGAGGATCATCACAGGTCTGACACTCCAGAAACACCCTCCCTCCAGCAGCCCAGCATATACGCAGAAGTGCACACACTAATGAATTGGCTAGGTCTTCAATAACAGCTGATTTATATAAGTTACAATGGTTTCTACTGAGTTAAATGTATTTATAACACATTGCAACATATAAATATGCAGCAGGAGGGGACCCCATGCTTTGCATGTCTTTTGATCAGGCACTGTGTTTATTGTCACTCATTTTGAAATTAGATGCCGAGGCAGAAGGGACTTCAATCACAGTAACCCTATCTCATGGTGGTTTCAGAGAACGCCCTCCAGCAAAATGCCTAATTAGCAGTACTTTCTGAAGATTTGGGGCACCCAACTTGAGACAATGTGGATCTGATTTCCAGAAATGGTAAACATTCATAGTTCGCATTAGATCAGCAACAGTGCAAGGTAGCTCAGCCTGAAAAGGCAGTGATGCTTCAGAAGACTGGGCATTACAAGATGCATAATGGGTGGTCACTCCAGTCTGCAGGGACATCCAGCAGCATCAGAAAACATTTCACATTACCCAATTCCACCAGTATAAAACTAAGCTTCTTGTTAACAGACAAGTAAAATGAAAAGGAAATCCCTGGTTTGTATTTGAACATCGTGACATCTGTTCTAGAGTTAAGCATGAGCAGCGTCCCATGCACATACTCATTTATCTCGGTATGTATTCTCTATATTTTAAGTTGTTCTTAACTTCTATTTCTTTCCTTAAGTTTCCTTATGTATAGAACTGTGATTTTGCAATCATAATGTACATCCAGGCAGTACTTGAAAGTATTCCTTAGAGCAAGAATGATATTTAAGAAATTTAGGTAAGTTTACAAAATGCCTCAATAATGTTAGCATTAAAAGGATACAGGAAGAGAATCCCCTATACCTCCAGCACTCTGAAGTAAGAGGAACAGATATTCTTTCTTTCCATTTTGTCAGGAAAAGGGCAAACAAGTTGTTAAGATAACCAAAATGGATCACAGAACAAAAATGGTCACATTTCCTTTACTCGTAGAATAGCACAGGATAGACAGAATATTTCTATCACTATAAGTTCTACATTTAGACAGGTCAGAGAAGAAAGCCCTTGGTCTAGAGAGTGTGGCAACTTTTTTCTTGGTGAGGAAGTAATTTTTGGTTTTTGAAAATCTAGAGAATGGTATTTTTGTTTTATAGCTCCTTTTACAGCTACTGGTTATGCAGCTGACATGACTGTCCTCGATAGGAAGACCTTTATTAATGAGAGCAGTAAGCATCCAGAGGCTGGCCCAAACAAAAAGGATGTCATGGTTGCAAATATTTGAATTTAAATGCTTACGATTACTCAACTGCATTTTTACTTTTTGGCTACGGGGTGATGTAGGCACAATGTTAAAACAGCTCCACTGGGGGGAAGCTGACACCAAACCCTCTAATGGTGGTCTCCAGCTGAGAACTATTTGAACTGTTCCAGACATGTACTCATGGGAAAGTGAAACAAGCCTCCGAATTTAGACAACTATTACTAAAGCTACAGTTTATCTAGCAGTTACTACTTTAAAGACAAACACTTCCAATCCATACAAGGAAACGGACACTAAGGTACCAGAGGGATAGTTCTCAGTTCCCATGAGCATAAACTAGTCCAGTTTAAAATTTTGCACAGGGAAAATTTTAGCTCATTGTAACTTACAAGTTTCATTGCTACAGCAACTGACTGGCAGTGTGTTTATACCCTCCACAATCATCAATATCCTGTGTGCCCATTGCAGTCTGCTGTCATCAGGTAAATCCATTTACTCTCAATGGAAGTGGTAAAAGAAGGATAAGAAGCACTGTGCTCTCTGATTAAAAAAAAAAAAAGGCTGCCAGCACCCACAGTTGTTCATCACTTCCACTCAAGAATTAAGAAGAGAAAAGCAATATAAACTGTAAATTGTGCAGCCAGCCCAGGAAGCTCAGTTCAGTGGTATCCCTCATCACGTGTGTGACCTTGGTGCAACCCGTTAACAGTCTTTATGGGATTCTTGGGAAGGAGGTCAGGATGAGGGGTATGACTTCTCCAGGCAATTCACAGCCCAGAGGCATCTGGCATCTTCTCATGCTCCATATTACATAGACACTTTATAAACATGTCTACTCAATCATAAGGGTTTTTCTCATGAGTTGCCAAGTGTTTGTTAAAGATTCACCCTTGCTTAGAGAGCAAGAGCCTAGAGAAGGCACCCATTCCACAGGGTTGCCACTGCACAGCCATGGATTCAGTCACACAGATGCTGAAGTAAAACAGTAAGGGTCATGTACTGAAGATAAGGATCTCAGGAATTTCCAACAGACAAAAACAAACATGATCACTACAGAAATTTGAAGCAATCTGAGAGGTATCCTACGTCTCTCTACTTTCTAGCAGCAAAATCTCCATCTGGATGTATCTTTCTTTGGATTAATTCACCAATTAATTGAAAAAGATCTCAACTTGACTTCCTCCTGCCTTCCAAAATTTTTCCCTGAACTGTTTCCCTGCTAAAACAAGCGATATCATGTTGCTCCACAATTTCAGAGGAGCAAAGTCTGTCCTAGGACAGGATCTTCAGGTTCAGAGTTGGCAGAAATGCAGACAGTCAAGTTCTGCTGCAGCAGTGCGGCTCTGGTGTAGCACCAGCTCTTGCCTTGGGAACAGACCCACAGCTGCACCTCGGCTCCACCACAGAGGAGACCCAAACCAAAGGGTGAACATGATACTTGCTGTTCAATCTCATGCAGATTAGAGAGGCAAGTCTGTTATACTGGGAGGGAGCAAAATATTCTCTATGTTACTACTCCAGTTCGTAAAATGAGAGTTTGGATTTTGCATTAACGACTAGGATCTGAAATGAAAAACAAAGGATGTACAGTATCACCCGCCATACTGCACATCCAGGAATTGTGAAGCGAAGGGAAAATCCAGTCTGCTTTGCTGGGGAAAGTTATAAAACATTCAGAAGTATTTAATAATTTACGCAGTCGGACCACTGACCTTAAAAGTTGTGTTAAAAAATTAAGAACCTCAAAGAAAAGTTATTCAAAAAACAGACTGTATGTAAAATACATTATGAGTTCTCCAAAATTATTAAATATGATTTAATTTAAAAACAAATTACATATGAACACAATTATGTGTATAAGTAAACGTGATCAAATCTGAGAACTTCAGAGCACCACTACCAGCAGCAAGCTGCGGCAGTGAGCAAGCGTGACACCTGCAGAAAAAGCCTGGCCGAGGCACCAACAACTCTCATCTGTGCTCAGCTGCTGTCTGGCATACTACGGAGGACATTTGCAGCCTGGCAACATATTTATTGTGGAACTCATCTGAATTTAGAATTCATTATAAATGAGACAGCAACCCCTTTCTCCATCATATCTCAGGTATGAAAAATTATCTCTAAATGTCAGATTCTTCCCCTCCATCTTATTGTTCCTAATGTATTCACCACACAGGCCAAAGTAAAACATCACTTGAACAGTGATTTAAGAAACACGGGTATCATATGAAACCTGGTATAAGAACAGATGTGTTTGTTAACCGTCACTAGCATGGCATTCAGTGGAAGAAGTGCTCACATGCTACCTGAACAAAATTCAAGATGCAATTAAAAGTGAAGAAGATATTCTTCATATCTCGTTAAAACTGTTATACAGATTTCTTGATACAGAATATCAGTATTTTGGTCGGTTGTCCCTAGGTATACACTCTGTAAAGCACTTCATGATTTGCTGCAAAGAAAGAAGTTCTGGACTACTATTTTACTGTACACACTGCGAAGACAATAAGTCCTTCACTTGAGAGTAATACCTTTTTGGGTTTCAGTAGAAAAAAAAGAAAGCGATGTTAACCTGCATGCATGAGAAGTGCATCTTTGATTGTCAAGTGCTGAAATATCTTGCTCAATTTGCCTTGGCTCAGGAAGTGCTCTCTGATCTCAAAATTGTTGATGCTAAAAAAGTATTGTCTTAAAAGAGCAAAGCAGACAGTACTATAAAAATAATGAGCTGGGAAGACTCTTAAGCCTTTTACATAATAGAACCTCTCACTAGACTGAGGAAGATTCCCTCAAGGCCCAGTGTAGCTCTTTACTTTTATTTTGGCTTAAACAGGCAAACACCATAGCATCAATTAGAGAGGCCACTTATTTACTAAGCATTCAAAGTCTACAGCAGTTAAGAGGATTAATTGTCTTCATGCATATAAAATTTAAACGTAAGAGATTAAAGACAAACCAACCTGGTCACACACAACTAACTTCAATTAACCTATCTGCACTCCCTAAGAATTTTTGTTAATAAACACAGACCGCTGGTCCCTATTCAGATCCTGATGCTGCTACAGGTTTTCTCCATGTGAACTGTGAAAGAGGGAGCACTGTCAGAACAGAGCCTCAGAAGGAAATAAAAAAAAACAAAACAAAACAACTCTTGGAACAAACTGTAAAGCAGCAGCTGTAATAGTACGCCAGCTGAACCACTGTGGAAAACATATGGAGACATCCATAGCCACCTTCAGAAACTACTGGCATTCAAGCATCCGAACACTGGAAGCAGCTTTACTGTAATCTGAAATTTGAAAACAACTCTGACAGCTAATGATAGCACAGGAAACCATCCAATGTTACAAGCTATGGCTGCTCTATTCATTTCAACGGAGTTACTGGGCTGAAGTGATCTACATCTATCGTATTAAACACCCCAAAATGGAGAGTAGAGCCATTTTAGCCTCATGTAATTAAATTAATGCCAGTCTCAAGCTTCAGCTCTGCCTGGTTAGGAACCCATGTTCTTTCTGACCTTCACTGCACAGGAGACTGCCAGCAAAGAGCTGTAGCAGTAGTCAGGCTTGAATAGTACACGCTTGTTAAAGTTGGTTTTCATTATCAAAATCAAGTCCAGTTCTTCCTAGTGAGGCCTTTCTCACAACAAAATACTATACTTAAATCTTCCTGTGCTGTACCACTTGCAATCATTGTTATGTATGAGTGCTGGGAGAGCAGCAGAGGGAGGAAAGGTTGATTAAGACCATCAGTGTTGTAACCATGGGGGGGTTCATTTACCCTGAATGCAGACAATTTGGTCATAGCAAATAAAAGAAATTTCATTTAAGCATAAGAACAAACCTTTTTTCTGGCATGGGTAATGGAACACTGGAACATATTCCCCAGAAAGGCTGCCATGTCTCCATCCTTGGAGATGTCCAGAACCCAGCTGGACACAGCTGCGAACAACCTGCTCTAGCTCCAAGCAGGAGGGGTGCACTTGGTGATCTCCAGAGGTCCCTGCCTACCCCAGCTTCTCTGTGAGTCTGTGACAACAGCTGAAATAGTGGCACCCACAGCTTCTGGTGTCTGTGAACATGCTTCAGTCACCAACCAGGACAACAGGAACACAAAACCCCCTCTCAGCAAAGCCAGAAATCTCTGTAACTCATCTGTGGGACGGAAGTTTCCACATACTCAGCTTCTGACTCTTCTGATCCCTTCTGATTTCAAGTCACAACACATCTTCAACTAGACCCCCAAAAGTATCATAATACAAGTCCCACATTAAAACTCCATCATATCTTGTGTTGAATTTATTTTTTTTTTTTTTTAAACAAAAGTAAATACCACTGACAGCGGTCACACTGTGGGCCTTCCCAGTAAACAGCAGGCTAATTACACGACAATTAGGTAACAGTCACATAGCAAAACTAAACCAAGTATCTCTAGTTTTCCTGATTAATAGTTCACTAGAAGTGGTCTTGAGATAGTTTTAACAAATAGCTTCATTTGCAAAAGTATCTATTCAGACAGGTATTTTTCCTACTCTTTGTCCTGCTAGCCCTATGCAGGTAATGACCCCGGCCAACTGCACAGGATTGTGGATTTTACTCCTCCTTCTGAACTGCCAGTAGAATTATTGATTAATTTCACTAATTTCCAACCCACTACACCTACAGAAGCCCATGGGGTCTTTATAGATGCAAGTAATACCAGAATTTAGCCTGATGAATCTCTACTGCTAGTGATGGCACACAAAGCACATCCCACAGAAATTGTGCAGAATTTCCAGTTCAGAAGGGTCCACCCAGCTGCCGCACCTCCTCTCCCTTGGAGTCAGGCTTTTCATGCTGCACAGCCTTCCTACGAACGGACCCCCTAACTCTGGGTACCTGTAAGAATCAAGAGCTCTAGATTAGGAACACTATTTGTTTTTTTAAACCAAGATAGATTAAAACATCTTTCTTAAGTAACTATTTATAGAGCAGGATCATATCTCTTCATCTTCTAGACAGCTGCTCCAATGTCTGGCCTCTCTCTTTTTGGCCATAGGAACAATTAGTTCATTTGTAAAAAAACAAAGAGTTTCATTATAAGAAATTGCGTGTATGCTCTCCCACAACATTTTAGAGCCATCCAGCTGACTGCATGATTTCCCGGCTTCTAAATTTTGGATGTGGAAAGATAGCAGTGAATCTACTTGGGGACAGATGAGCCACGGCACATTTCAACAGTTTCTCGGTGACTGTAACCTTTCTGCTAATAAATAATTACAGTAAACCTGTGAAGGTTCTTTAAAATAGAAGTGGTTATATACCCAGTGGAATGTAGACTTACGGCAGAGGAGCAGACTATGTACCTCTTGTCTGTAATTTCCCTAAATGTTTGGGTAGGAACAGTTTGTTTCTTGCCCCATTTTCAGGGGAACAGGACGATGCATTGTCTGAAGGCACTGCCTGCACGTCCTCATGTCCTTCAGCTTTTATCTACTCTAGAAATCTTTGGTTTATGTTTCCTTCTTGAAGGCCCCTTCAGTATTCAAAGCTATGAAACACAAGGCTTAGCTTTGTTGTAAAATATTGCATGTGGTAACATCTGGAAGTGCTGTAACAGGATTCTGGAATCAGGGAATGGGTTTATTGTTTGGGGTTTTTTTTAAATGTAGAGCTTCAACAATGTAGCAAACGGTTCACAAAAACATAAACAATACTCAATTACAATAACTGTCTCTCTTTTTCTGATTTGCAAGCTTAATACATTTGATGTAAATATCACTAGCAGACTGAAAAAATCAGGATGTGGGACTTAAAAAAAAATTTTTTTAATCAAGTCTTGCACCACTTCCCATCAGTACTTTATATAAAAAAAAACCCTACTCCTAAAACAAACAATAACAAAAAAAAAAATCCAAAACCTAAATACCTCACAACCTGGAATGAGCATTCAGACCGTTAAGGTAAAGCACCAATCAAAACTCTACTCCATCAAACTACTGGTAGTATGAGGTGTTTCCTTCCTGTTGAAACTCCTCTGCTTGATGTAAACAATATTCATAATGAAAAAAAGACACTTTATCTACAGCTCAGTATCTAGGATGTTATCTTAAGACATCAGAGACCCAAATTTAAATTCGTACTCCAAAGTAAAAAAAAAAACAAAACCAGAATTTTTCTCACTCTGAGCAAGCATTCTGATAAGAACATTTCAGCACATCTCCACTCTTGGTTTCAGCTGCTTTGTACACGAGCAGCATTCAGCTGCTGTAAGCTCAGAAAGTGCCTCTGCGATTCAGTCAGCCTGAAAGGAAGAGAACAACTACTTCTTCTGCATTCTCCCTTCTTTGTAGCCCTAAACAGTCACCTCAGCAAGGTGCTCTCAGATTTGCCTGGACGGCAACATTTACACAGTATCACTGACTTCCATTTCCAAACAGTGTCTGTGAATGTTGGGATGAGGCTCTGAAATCCACTCTCCAATCTCACCAGTATGGGAGGAATACACGTGCTATAGGATACTGTAATATTAAGCCCAAATGTTAAAATGTTCATTTAAGGCATCAAGTTGCCCTCAATATAGACGTATTAGTAACATTTTTTAAAAAACAGAGAGGTGGTAAATTGAAAATTATCCACAAGAAAAACAGAGGAAGTACAGAGGAAGCCTGACCCCATGAGAAGGGATGGACAACGAAGGGAGGCCATCCTTAGCACTGTAATCTACGCAAAGAAAAGCTCTTGTCCATAATGCAACATGTGCTGCTTAAATAACAAAAACCTTTCTTTTTTTTTCACCTTGTACTTCACATTTGCTGACTGGCATAGCCACTTTAGCCTAGAAGTCTTTGTGTAGAATCTTCATTTCTTGTCTGTCCTCTTTTGTTTTTATCTTACATTTTATGTGTATACAGCTGGTACATAAAGAACCTTAGTATGAACAGAACTAAAAATCTCTGAGAAATCCTCACTGAAAAAGAAATCACTGCATTATAGGATTAGTCTGCTGAAAAATTTTGGGGTTTTTTTAAGCTGCAAAAAATGTAGAAACTGACCATGTGTAAAGTCAAGGTCAGCTGCTGCATTCATGAAAAAGGCAAAGTGGTTTGTTTCACCAAAGAAGAGATGATTAGTTTCCCAGTCCCAGGGTGTCATTTGACACATCTTTGATAACCTCATCAGGTGAAATATCTCAAGTCAGTTCACATTTCATAGGAAAAGCCCTAAATAATTGCCTTACTAGAAGTAATCAGGATTCTAAAAACTAGAAAGCTATGATTTTATCAAACAAATATTAACACAGTTTTTGAAATAAATCTTAGGTGTTCTATGTATTTTAAAGCACTATTTTTCACCTACACATTTAACACCACATTGCACTTTTGCAAATGTTGAAAATCTCAAATAGCCAGCTTTTCTTTCTAAACCTTTCCTTCCTTTAAGTTTGGATACAAGTTCTGATCCAGCTTCTCATAACAGTACACAACACAACTTTTTAAATTATGTAGAACACAAATTTATGGCAAACTATGCAATAGTCACACGTATCACAATGTTACTAGCTGAATCTCAGTTGTCCAATTCCTGCTAGCTGAAATCAGGTTGTATGCTGCTGTATCTATCAGGGGAACTTATTTAATGTGATTAACTGAAACTCTGATCCTCTACATTCATGTTCCTTCTGACATTTGGATTATTAAAACTATAACTGCTCTGAAAAAGAAAAGGCTGAAATGAGCTAAGAGGCAAAGACTATTCTAATGACTTTGTTACTTTAAAACAAACGCCAGGTGCTTACCCAGACAAGAAGACGACAGAGTCTCCTACTTTGAATGGCCTACAGTGTGCTGAGACACGATGCTCAAAGGCACAGAAAGGCCCGAGATGAAAGCTTACAAGAGTTACAGTAATATGATTACACGGTTGCGTAGTTAAGGAATGTGAAAATCTCGATGGTTCAGTTGCAAGTCTGCTGGTCATTTGGTGTGTGTAATTATTATTGATTCACTTCTCAATAGAATCTCAGAGAAAGCCCAGAAAAAAAGATTTTATTGAGAAGATTCAGATGTAAATGCAGATTTTAAATGACGTTTTCACTGGGCATTAATTTTTTAATGGTATTTCTAATGCTGTTTTCTAAGATTTCTTATTTTCTCCTGACTTCAAGTTATAACATACTCTGCTTTAGCAAAATAAAGTGATCGAGTGGAATGGGCACTGAAGGCAAAGACTCAATAAAAGAGCAGCATGCTTTTCAATCTGGCCTTTTAAAACATCCACTATCAGAGGGCTTTGGAGGTTTAAGGGATTAGGTACCATGACACATCTGTCAGATTATTATGTAAGAAAACTCTCCTGCTGTTTTCTGTGGGTAGAATGTCTGCTGTGGAATATTTAAAAATAGTTTTAAAAACAAAACCACACAAAATAGGCAATATTTCAGTTGCTTCAAAGCATGTTTTCATGAGCAAAAATTGATAACTTATTTTTCCTGGCCTAAAAACAAGTTATATTTAGCACTCTGACTGCAGGCTTCTATCTGAATATGGATTAGCAGAACACACATGCTTTTACTGTTCACAACAGAGATTATGCAAAAACATCAGGATTTGTAGGTTGGCCTAACTTAGCTAAAATTTACAGAGCCAGGAATCACCGACAGCATGCAACAAAAGGCTATGCAATACAAAATTATAATTCATGTTACATTTCAGTTTTATGCTTCAAAGAATTTTAAATGACTGCTGATCTTAGGAAGTTTTTCTGCATGGAACAAAAGGAAAAACGATTTAATGAAAAAGATCTAATATTATCCTACTGCTGACATGCTTTGTTTTGGCGACACAGTTCTGTCTTGTCAGTGGTGCAGCAGAGGCATCCACATCCCGCTGCTGCAGGCACTGCAGAGCAACGGCCTCTCTCCAAATTCACATCATCGATGGCTGGAGAGCTGTAGCTTCATCAAAATTATTATGAGAAGCAGAAGTCTGAAGCCATCATCCACCACCAGTTGGATACTACCGATTTAAACAATTATTGTAAGTTCTGTATTGGTCAATTCTGATCTTCAGGTTCTGCAATTCTCACGCCCCTGCTGAGCTCTTTTCGACATCTCGCCCTTACAGCAGGGGACCAGATGATGCAGGGCTGTGTTGGTGGCAAGAGCTACAGTACTGTGTTACACAAACAAATCACAGAAGCAAACACAGCAAGAGTTGAATTGGAAGTTTCTCCCATTCCAGTAATTTCTCTCTCTTAGCAGCTGAAATCTACCTTTGCCAGAAATTCCATCACCAACTACACAAAGCATTTTAGGCTCTGCTTTGCATAGAGAGATGAGCAGAAAATGGTTTTCAATAGAGGAAAACTAGAAAGATGCATACTAAAAATCAGCAAAGATCTGGAACATCACTGTAGCTTTGGATCACTAATAAATATGCGCAAAATATGGGGGGACAGATGGTAGATTTTTTTTTTTTTTGTAAACTTATGTGCGTGTATATATATGTGTGTGTATATATTAAATTTCTCCCAAATCTGACCTTCACAGGAGCACAGTATGACCATGAAAAGGATTCTCTGCTCAGAGATAAAACCCACCTGGGTTTTTATGCTGACATAACCACAATTTGAAGCAACAAAGCTCCAGGCTCAAGCACTAGCCCGTTACTCTCAAGGTGGAGGCTAAAGCAAGAAACTGCTGTGCAGCTGCAATGTATGTCGGGGCACTTCCCGAGCACATGAAGCTCTCAGCATAGACACACTCATTTGCTTACCTCTTCAGAAACATCATCCCACCTATTCAGTAGTTTTTTTTAAGTTTCCCCTACTTCCAGTAAGTGGGAACCTAAAGGCAGCATGTTCTCAGCCACATAAACTCATTTCACCAAAACTTCCCAGAACTTTGGGTCTAGGACTGGTGGTTTCGCCGTTTCACTGTTTGCATTCCTGCAAACCAGAGCATCACGAGTGGAAGGTTTCTACTTATAAAAGAACAGAGCAGCAACAGCTGTGAAAATTACAGACCTAATTATAATTAATTAAGCATAGTTTCAATGACAACATTGCAGATTATATTGACTGATATATAACTTCTTAGTAAAGGATAAGCACCTTTTGCTCACAGGAATTGTACAATCTTTGTCTGGAAACCTTGAGTCATGTTTTGCCTCTGTCTGTGCCACTGGCACTCACACTGAAATCAGTTTGGTTCACATTTCAAGTTTACACAATTTAATAGTAAAAATACCATTCGTGACTGATTATGTACATACACAGATAACTACTATAGTGAATCAAAACAATAGTTCAACAATTCAACATTTCACACAAAAAAAAATAATTTCTAGGAAATATTCTTTGGTTTTGTCTAGAACAATGTACAAAAATGTAGATTCAGAAATCCACGAGGGTCTCCCTTGTGCAAATGCTCTTTCCTCAGCTGGGTTCCCTAGCCTGGCTGTATAACCTATAGTGAATCTCACTAATTCAGAAAGAGGGAATACTCTTGTCACATACTGGGAGTCAGCATTAGTTTTATAGACTGAGCTTGCTCTCCTAAGTGACCCATAAGGTCCTCCAGCAGACTTTCTGAATTCAACTTTTCAAACTATGCTAAATACCTCTCATTTGGACAGAATCAGTGTATCACTGCTCTGCATAAAACTAGCCAAGAGTATTTTGCAAGAGGCAAATGAAACACGAGTTTCAGAAATGCTCTATTTCAATCTCAGATGTGAAGAATCCGGAGTCCTAAGTCTTGAATGCTTCAGTAGCCTCAGAATTATTAGTCTATGCTTCTTTCTAATGCTTATTTAGTCTGAAAATATTTGGGAAAAGGATAATGTCCTGGCTAGTAGTCAGAAAAACCTATTTTTATCAAAAAATCTATTCTTCCAGAATTATGGATTTAAATATTTTGAGGAAAATTCATGTCCATACATGCATGTAGATCTGTAAATACGTACACCTTTTGTCTTATTTACATGCAATCCCTACATTTAGACTTTGGGCAGCTTGTGCAGACGTCTCTTCTAGTGGGAGTGAAAAACAGGTTCAATCCAAAGCTGATGCGCAGCTGGCAGAGAGATGTGAGAGTGGCTCTTCAGGGGCAGAGCCTGCCTGGCACACACAGGGTCACTCTCTGTGCACAGACGTCTCAGATGAAGAGCTGCTTATTCCAACAGACACACCACAACAAACAAACACAGACTCAAAGCCTCGGGCACAGCCAAATCTTGCTGTATCTTTGCTTAGCTCTCCAGAGCCCAACATACTCTCACTCCCACACCGAGCATCTATCAGAGCTACCCTTTTGTTCTTCGCAGAGAACTTTCACAGAATACTGAATTCTGAAATTAACTAATTTTTATTTTTAAATAGAAGTAAATGGGGTCACATACATTCAAAAATCCAAGCTACAGAAGAGCATAGTTTTCTTTCCAGTGACCTACACGCCTGGAGCTTCCTGGCTCCAGTGAGCCTTTCATGTGAGGTTTCTAACTGTTAAAAACACACTATCATTCGCCTTGCCTCTGGCCATGTTTAGATTCAAACTCACTCCTATTTTACATACACCTCATGTTTCATTTCTGTTACTATGCATCATCCACATTCCTAGTAAACATGATGGGATGCTGGTTTTGCTACAGTAATTCTTCAGCATCTCCATTTTTCCTGCTCTCTGACTGCCTCCATCCTTCCACGGGCCTGAAGGTCATTCAGCTGACATTTCATTCAACCCCCTTAAGGGAACCCTAGTAAAGCCCATTTGGACTACAGGACCTTTGCACCAGTCCTTGCCGAGTTCGGGACTCGCCGGAGGGCATCCGTGCTGTCGAGGCCCACGTGGCCACTGGCACAAGCTGCGCATCCGGCCTCGGCACCACCAGCGCCCACGGGCCCCTATCCACAGTTTGTCCGCCCAACACAGGTCTACTGTGTGCAGCGCTACTGGACTAAAGAAATGTCTATTACTGGGACAATGGAAACGACTGGAAAGTTCACAGCACTTCGCTTCTACTGGCTGAGCAGAAAAACAGCTGCAGCAAACTTGGATCTGTTTTATTTCAAGCTCTGGACTACACAGGAAATAAAACAGGGAGAAAGCAGTCAAACCATTCGTTCCCTCCCACGTACAAGAGGGAGGAGAAAACAGCCCTTTTCAGCCACGGGACAGACTTTGTCGCTCATCTCCCCATTCCCCTTGCCTGCTGCAGTAAGGGTACCCTTGTTATAGCCCGCAGGGACCCCAGGACAGGGTCCAGGACTGCTCTAAACGAGGTCACAAGGCTGTGCCCCCAACACCTTTACACCAGTGAAGGACCACAACGTATAGTAACACACAGATCATGTAAACAACCAGCTTGCTAATAATCAGTTTCAAATCCAAGTTATGAGAAATGAGACAGGCAGGATTTGGACACAGCAGATAAGTACTTTTTGTCCGGAACCAACCTTGTACATTGCTCTGTTTCGAGGATTGCTTCTCTCAAGTTTTTCTTTAAAGAAATTCACAGTTACTAACTTAAGATGGACATAATATTTTAGGAAAGAGACTTCAAGGAAGTTCCACATGCTCACTTAAATAAGAATCTTCACAAATAGGACTGCACTGATTAGCTTTGGAGCTAAAAGGAATATTCAGCAGAATTAAACTGAGTATAAAATAAAACAGTCTCTACACACTCAGGACTGTGACAATTATTAATATTTTTTAAATGCACATTTCCAGGCTTACAATATTTTTAAGTCAATCAAAAATATAGCTGATATCATGCCAAAGCATTTAAGAAAACTGAAAATGTTAAGTACATTTTAATTACTTTAGCCAAAGAAAATTCATAAATGCACAGTCTGCTGCTGAAAAAAAAAGTTTCTAATAGGAAAAAAAGCAGCAATGTTTCAGCAAATGTATAAACATGTATCCTAAGTGCAATCACAATGAATGAGGAAACATATTGTACATAAACATCTGAAAGACAAAAATATGATCCATAAAACATACATCATCAATAGCCATAAACCTAACTAATAATTGCACCACATCCATCACATTCAGAGCAGGTAAAATACAGACTCTAAAACACTAGGACAATATGTTCCTGCTTACAATATAAAATGGCCACTCGCCTTAATCACATACCGTGTGCCTATGTTGCTCTCTTTTGGTGAATGTGCAGTACTGACACAAACTTCTCTGCACAACAATTCCAGCCCTTAAAAATATTTATTTGACTCTAATTCCAAAACTGATCTTTCAAATAACCCTTAACTTCTGATTTCAAACACTTTTCTTTTTAAAAGCTGATTTTTTTTCATCATTGTGTCAGTTAAGAAATGGCTCATGATGCAAAAAGTTAGCTGTTTTTGTCCGAGCTGCTTCATCAGGCTTAAGTCTTACATGCTAAAGGCTACTTTACCAAAGTGATCAATACCATATCTACATGCACAAAAATATCAACCAACAATATGTATGTTGAAA
The DNA here is from genome assembly GCA_009806455.1 of Tetrax tetrax. Lineage (NCBI taxonomy): Eukaryota > Metazoa > Chordata > Aves > Otidiformes > Otididae > Tetrax > Tetrax tetrax. The sequence continues at coordinate 37,642 of WHYT01016271.1, forward strand.
GGGAAGAATAATTTTGTGAAAAAGATTACGAGAAGTTGTTTCGGTTCTTTCACATGGCAGTGGCAGCCACACTTCACTACCCTTGAGGTTAAGGCAGGAAGAGCAAACAGCAAAGCATCCACTGAAAATTTCAGTGTATATACAGTTGTTTGTGCATAGTGGCTAAATAAACAGGATATGACAATTAAAACAAACTAATCCATTCACTTTGTGCTCTAGCTCATTGAGAGAACCCCAGAACTGCTCACACAGAAGAGACCCAGAGTGGGATGCTCACACAGCCCTTCCCCCTCGTACGCCCTCCTGCATCTCGCCCTCCCTGGGCCTTCTTATCTCACCAACCACCTGCCTTCAGGTCTTCCTCACCCAACTCCGTTTCACCAGGGATATCCCCATATCCTTGTTTTCCTCAGCTGTTGTCCTGTTTTGTCTCCTCTGGGTTAGGCTGTTTGTGTGTACATCTGTTGTGCTATAAAAATGTTTAATAAAAATCCCTGTCCTTTCCACCTGGGCTGCACAGAACTGCAGTAATAATGTTTATAACCAATTCCATGTGGTGGTTATACAGGGCCAAGTAACCTTCAGGCTATTTCTCATTTGGGGCAAATAATCTAAATTAAAGAGATTAATCCTTAGAGTACACATAGGCTTACAAGTACTAAAGGTGGACAAATACTTTTTTCTCCATTTATTTTTGTGAATAAGTCTAATCAACAAAGGACAATCTTTTTAAAATAAGCACCTAAAATAAAGCATTCAAACCTACATGCATAAAAATAGATGAGAATTATTCCTTATTAACAAAGGAGAAAACTCAGAGTTCTCAGTGATTTCAGTGGTGCAAAATGAAATGAAATGTGTAACACTTAAATCCTTTCTCTTATACTGAGATGTATTAATATGGTTTGGCATATATTTTAGCCACTACAGTTTGAAAGCTTTGTCCTTCTTTTTCTGTGAACAACAAATAAAGAAAAACATAGATTTTGCATAATCATACAAAAAAGTAGCTACTGAAACAATTATTGATATTTAGAAAAGTCTCCTATTTTACTATCTTTCAAAAAGCCATTTATCCTGCATGATGCAGATGTACCCACCTAATCTCTAAATCAATGGAAATCACACCAGGAGACAGGAGAGTTAAATCAGACAAGAGTTTCTGAGTATCTTTAAAGCTTCCCTAAATATCTGCAAGAGAAATTGTGTAGCTGAATTCTGCATCCATGCACAGACCAGAGCCATAGCAGGACAGTTGCTGTGACCGTGCCATCTGATGGGTATTTCCACTACAGCGGCTGCCCCAGGAGAAACCACAAGGTGTTACACTTAGTGCAGCTATCCCGACGAGTGAATTTTTAAACTAATTATTCTATACAAATAGTGAAGAGAGATTAATGGAGCTATACTTCAGTCAAACAATTCTGCCAAAGACACAAAGGGTGAAAACACAGAGTAATTCACAAATAGCACCGCACCTCTGGAGCAGAAATTGAGCTGTGTTAACTAACTGCACTGTGTGTGTCTGCAACATTCAACAAAATCAAAACAACAGTGTATTTTGGGGAAAGTATATCAGATAAGCTGCAACAATGGAAACTGATATCAAGAGCACAACCACGAAAATCTGATTATATGAAAAACTGAGGTTATGACATTGAAGAAGACAGAAGATGATCACTAGTAACACAGAGAAAGAGAAATCACAGAATAGAAAATAATTATTTTAAAATAAGACCTATTGCTTATTTAAAGTATTACCTGCATTAAATAAAAGTAACAAAATCAATTACTGATCATTCAAATTTGAATCAGATTGATCAAACTAATTGCAGAACAAACATTTTTAGCTCTTTGCTACCCTCAGATACAGACTTCTCACTTGTAAGCTCAGCTACAACTCAAGCAAGGATATTTTAAAACTGTACTGCAATGTAGAACAGCTCTGTCTTTCAAACACTTGACACAAGTGTAGGTCCAGTGCTTGCTAACATGGGAAGAGTCACAGTGACATCCACGCATCCCACCTCGAGTCTGGAAAATCACGTGTTCTGTGAAATACCACCCACTGCTGTGTCTCTCTGGAAACCAGCCCTGACAAACTGCAAGGCAATTTTCAATTTTCTACTCAACACTGTTAATTGTCTCTTGATCCCTGGAAGACCCGACCCAGCATCCCATCCCTCTTCCATTTCCACCACCCTGCAAGCCACCTCTAGAGAGCGGGAGAGAAGCTGCCGCAGCCTGGAAACCAAGGGGAGGAAAGATTATGCTTCCGTTCATCCTTTCAGGTGGGAGCTCTCTGCAGCTGGCAGGACGCAGCCCGTTACATTCACGATCCTTCACGGTTCAGGCCAGTTATATGCTGTTGCTGATCTGAACTACACCTTAACTGAAACAATTTCAGCTACAGTTGAGCCCAAATGTGAACAGAAGGCAGAAATTTGTTGGTTACAGGCCCTTGACACATCTGAGAGCGACTTTCTACCACTGAGGTTTATTAAGGGCCACGCAGATTATTTAGTCTTTTAATTTACAGTTTACAGAATAAATGCAAGGTTAAATACCAAATCCCAATAACCCATAGTAAGTGGGGGGAAAATGTCTTAAATACTGAGCTTTAAAAATTCAATTTAAAATATAAATAAATAAATAGCCAATAATTGTTCTTGTAATTATTTTAACTTTGATCTTTAAAATCTGCAAGTTGACTTATATCCTATTACTAAGAAAATCAAAACATTTTTACAGTTGACAAACACTCAAGTTTACTAGTTAATTAAATCTTTTTCAGATTTTTCTCCTCTTTCAATTTTAACAGAGAAAAAGTTTAAGCTTTTAATAGCAAAATGGAGCAGCATTATATAATTCTTTTACTTGATGTTCTTAATTGCAATTACTGGTTTAAACTAGAGAACTCCTTTGGGGGAACTTGAGAAGAGTTTGGGTTTTTCCTTAATTAGAGCAGTAATTAGAAAATACTTGCCTTTTCTATACTTCTGATAATCTGCCTTTTTCTCTTCCAAACAACTTCAAGTTTCCCATATCGCTAAGATTACATGAATTAGGTTTGCAAGTTAATCCCCAAATTATCTGCAACATACTTAGTTCATACAAGTTACACATTAGTGACATTCCGGACTCTTGAGTAACAATAATATTTTATGCTGCATTACAAAAAGATACTAAAAATGTAATTTTCATGTGCAACCACACAACTCAAAACATGTAGGAAAAGCAAACTGCTTTTAAAAATGAACTTAAGAATGCCACCTTCAATTTGTATTTTTGTATGTGACAACTGTAGGCTTTTTTACTAAGTGCCACTTGCCATGTTTCGAAAAGAAGCCCTCATATTAGCAACCACTCAGCCTGAGAAATATTACAGCCCAGTGGAGCCTGACTGAACTCAGTAAAGAGCATAGGGTTTTCCAGAAACCATCATGACAGATTTCCTTGCTACATGCCAGCCTAGTACCGCCAGCTTACACCCCTTCACTCCTGCTGCCCAGGCCCGCTCCTCAGCGGCTGACCGGCTCCCGTGGGAAGGGGCAGCAGCAGAACAGGGCTGGGTTTGCCTTTGGCCACCTGCGAGGGCAGGCACCCACCCTGAAGCGCTCAGTGCACGCCTGGTTGTCTCATAATTCTTGTCGATGATGCTTCTCAAACAGCTGTCTGAAAATATTGGATTGCACAAATGCTGCTGGCCCTTGTATTCCACCTGCTAAAATAACATAAGGTTTAAAATATATATATATAGATACTTACATGATATTAATTTGTAGAAAACTACTGTTATCTTAAGAATTGCTCCTCAGTTAAGTAGGGGTAGGGTCATTCACACCATTTGTTTAAGAAGAAATAGCGTCCACAGGAATTAAAGCTTCCAGAATAAATTTTTCCCAGTAACCAATAAATATCAGTACAAAAAGATGGGCTAATTATTTGTGCTCTCTCACTTGACCTTGGCAATGAGAAAAAGTTACGTTTTGAAAAATCTCCCTCTCTTCCCCAGTGATTTTGCAGAAAACAGCAATAATAACAATACTTAAGAAAAATTATCATCAGTAGTGCTGAAGTAATTCCTTTATTGCCATGGCACCATAAAACCTTAGTCCTTTGTGCTGAAGGGCTTGAGGTCAAAGATGGATTATTTCACTGGTATTTTGAACAAGCATATCCTGCAGGGTGAGAGCCCGGCCCTCTTAGAAAGGAGAATTATTTTTTTATAAGCTTGCCCATGCTTTACAGATTCAAAACACAAATGAAGCCCAGCATTAGAGGGATGGTAGGAAAGGGGCTTCCTGCAAATGACAAATTTGGCCTGACGCAGGCCCTGCTATCAGCCCCTCTGCTATTGGAAATGCTGGCTCCCGTGGGCAGTGTGGCATTAATAGTGACATTACTAACAGCTGCTGCGGACCGGAGCTGGGACAGAACTCTGCGCAGGCGGTACGGCAGCCCACAACCTGCCGTACAGTGGTGCTTTGTCATATGGCTCAGTTGCTTTCAGATTTAGAATCACAGAATCATAGAATCATTTGGGTTGGAAGGGACCTTTAAAGGCCATCCAGTCCACCCCCCCTGCAAGGAGCAGGGACATCTCCAACCAGATCAGGTTGCTCAGAGCCCCGTCCAACCTGGCCTTGAACGTTTCCAGGGATGGGGCATCCACCACCTCTCTGGGAAACCTATGCCAGTGTTTCACCACCCTCATTGTAAAAATTTTTTTCTGCAGATAGTTCCCAGAACTAGAAATAACCTCAACACTCAGTAGTCTAAGACCAACACAACCAACCTATGAAACCATTTTCCCATGCAGAACAGCAAAGCTTGGTATTAAATTTTATAGGGCACAGACACAAGAAGGGAGCATTTCTAGGCTCCAGTTACTACATTGTCATGAAGAGTGATGGCTCACCAGTAGATGTGTAATGAAAGCAAAGTTGCTTCTGAAAGGTACAATACTTTCTTTTTAAAGAGTAAAGCACAATGGCACAACACAGTAAAGTACAGTTTATTGTTGATTAAATAATTACAGTACAGTGCTATACTTCCTGCTGAGACTCTGCAAGCTAAACTGCAACTCAGGTGAGATACAAATTTTTAAATAACAAAAATGCTGACACGACAATAAGCATATTAGCGTTACTGGATGTTGTTATCATTGTTGATACAAAAAAAGATATACAATTGTCCTCCTAGAATTGCAGAACAGGTTATATGGCAGCCAACTAAAACAAAAGCATATACCAATTTTATTTACTTGACTTGACTGTAATAACCAGTAAAGTTATCCCCACCGTGTTGTTGCAGTCTGTACAGGAAAACAAATTTACTGTGAAATAGATCCCATCATTCCAAAAGCTCATCTGAGAGGCGAGCTTCTTCCAAACGTGGGTGTTTCTCAGTAGGTGTAGCCATCCAGTCACTTCAGCTTTCTAGTCCTAAGTAGGTTTTCTATTGTCACTAATAATACATGTATTTATGTACTTGAAAGAAGATGCATAACACACAGAAATGTTACAAAGTATATAAATCAGGCAAATCAAGTGTATTTTCTATAAAAATATTTGCATTCACAGTTAAGAACAGATACTGGGACAGTTTGAACATCAGATGACCATTCACACTGCTATTAAAGCTTTCTCCTTAAACCCAGAGCTGTTAACATTTGGAAGTTATAAGACGTGCAATGCTTACTGTTTCCTCCACCTGAGCAGGCTGGGGGCGTGGGGCAGGAAGGGCATAAAAGCTGCAAACTTTCACAGTTCAGAAAGACCTGTCTGTGTCAGCGGCACCTTCCTCCGCCACAGCTAACAGCCACGCTGCCCTGACAGCTCTAACGACGTGCGCAAGCAAGGTACCAGCAGCTTGTAAGCTGGTACGTGTAAAACTACAGCACTGCATGCTGCTTCTCAAAAAAAAATCTCATGCTGCCTGTGTTCCCGTTATTCACCAGTTGTGACCAGTACTGTCATACTCAGTTGCACACCTGTGGAGCAAAGCGTGTGGCTTCTCAGTATGTCAGAGGGCATGTCACAGCTGAAGAAAGTCAGGGAGCTGCCTCCAGTTCACATCCCATGTTTCAGGACAAAGCCAGAGGATGCAGTGCCAGGAGAGGAACACACACTCTGAAACCACTACAGATAAAAGCAAAGGTGCGCACAAACACAGTGCCTGGCACGCGCCATAGCCAAGTTCAGTGCACCCTGAGCAGCCACCAACCACACAGCTGTAGGCAATCATGCTGATTAATCTGGCAAATCATCCCACCAATTAAGTCAATTAAAGATTGGAAAGGTGCTGTCAGGTTCAGCCTACCAAAGCCAGCAGAAATTATTTTAAGTGCCAAAGGAACTTATTTTTTCACTATACCAGTAAGCTTCTCAGGTGCTTCTGGTTGTATAATGCATTAAACACCAACCGACCAACAGTAATGTGACTAAAACCCACCCTATACCACATTTACCTAGTACTATGTAATTTTGATGCAGCTACTTCATTCATTCTCTAAACCAGAGTTAAAGACATCAGATGGCTTGAATCCTACACAACTGGGAAAAAACGCTCACTCCCGTGGTCGGCACAGACCCTGCCCGGGAGGGAAGCGGCCGCGTGCCCAGTGTCCTCACCCAGCAGACGCCCCAGCTGCCTGCAAAGGCTGAATGGGAAAGGGCGCTGGGCTGGAGGAAAGTCCAGCTCTTCCAAACCTGACACATCTCTGAGATTGCTAACCATTTGTCCACATGGTCAGGCACTAAAAATACGTTCACCCCGCACAATGCTCCCTGATTCACTAGGTACCCGAGAAAGCACAGATGTCTGCACAGGACAATTCACCCTATTTCTCCCCAGCAATGCTGTTCTTTGACCAATTTACTACCTTTGTAAGGGATACCGCATATGAGTTATTTCACTAAACAAACACTTGTACTAGTGAAACCTGCAGCTGTATATGGCACACAAGTCTCTGGCAGAGCAAACAACGTCAGAGCTGCAAGGAAGTGACCTGAGCGAGAGCTGGGACCGCGGGGCACTCTGCAGAGGTGACCGCGCACAGGCGCTGCTTGGGGCACAGGTGTGTGCTCCTGGAAACACATTGAGTGCTCATCTCCATCTGCTCTTGTGCCAGCAGCACCACTGCTGAGCCCACCTGTGTGTCACTCAGTGCTCTATTTCTCTTCACAAAGCAAATTAATCCCATCCCTCCTGTGCAATGGCAAGCAGACTGCCTCTGATAGCGGAGTCAGATCAGGAAAACTGCACTACATAGAAGTTTGCAAGGTATTGCAGGACATTTTTTTTTTTTTTTAATCTTGAAATGGAAAGCTTCTATTTAGACAATAGGGTCCTCCATGTCCTTCTGAGAAGCTTCTAAGGGAGACAGTGGATTGTGGGCAATTGCAGCAGGAACAACCAAGTGGGTATAATGCTACAGATGGTCAGAGACGCTCTGCCACTCAGTTAAAAATCACATGTAGCATTAAATGAAAGTCTGTTATTCTGCTGCAACCAAGCAAATAATTTCAAGAAGTACAGGCACAAGGAAAACCTTTAACACAAAACCTACCCAGGATAACACATTTTTCTCACCAGTTCTCCTGTCTTCTTATGGCCATTTTGGGTTCCACTCCACTTCATGACTGCCACCCTCACCCTTCAAAGCCAGTACTTTTCAGCACATGAACTGCTTATGCTGCCAAACCACGCTGCAACAGCAGACTGCACAACCATGCTCAGCAAAAACACATGACAGTACCTGTGAGCAGTGGTCTGATCAGGGCACAGCAGGAAAGGCAGGTATGGGTCACTTCCCTACGCAATGCTGCTCCTAAGTCCTGACAGGGGCAGGCGCAGAGGAGGACCGACCGCTGCAGCCAGAGGCAGCACGGCACACAGAGCAGATCCTGGGCATCCATGTCAGCCACCATTTCAGCAGGGTACAGGCTCCACTCAGCTCTGTAGCACCATCCTGCTTCTGGCTAGGACAAGGTTCATTTTCATCAGAGCTGGGAGAGGAGCTGGAGCTGGTGGCCCGTGTGGCTGGGGGACACAGCTGGGATAGGTTACTAATTAGCCAGCACCTGGGATCATTTACCCAAACGAGCCCAAGGGCTGTTCCATGCCATGTGACACCATCCTCAGTGGATAAAATGGGGCTGGTGCTGAGGGGCAGCTTTTGCTATTGGGGAGGGAGCTGGGCATCAGGATCCACTGTGGGCTACGGTACTGTAAATTATGTACTTATTTTCTGTTATTGTTTTTTTGTTTTCCATCTCTGTTTTCTCTTCTTCTGTTGTTCTCTTAAACTGGAGTTTTGCGTTCTTTTCTTTTCCCATCCCACTGAGAGGGCATTGGAGAGGCAGAACGACAGAGTGTCTGTGTTGTATTTTAGCTGCTGAGTGGGGCTAAACCAGGACAGGCACTAAAAGCAGGCAGGCTTGTCTGGAGGGCACTTAGGGACCACTCACCTTATTATTTTATATTATGAGCAATATCACCAGTGGTGAAATGAAGGCAGTTTTAAGTTCAGTGTTGAGTTCTTCTTACTAAGTAAATGTTGCCTTTTGTTTTAAAAGAGGAAACAATGATTTTTTTTTTTTTTTACATTTTAAACACCCAAGAATATACCTGTCTTGCTCCCCAACAAGCAGAATCTTCTCCTGTTCCATATACATAAATGGTGGCATCTCCTTCAGAATCCTAAAATGCTATAGGTACTTACACACCATCCAAGACTCTTTTCTGTTAACAAGTGATTTCAACAACACAGGGAACTGAGCAGAGGTGGCAGGGAGAGAACAAAGTACACAGATGCAGAATAACAACTCATGCATGGCAATTTTACCACATACAGAAAAAATTACAAATGCAAATGCTGGAGTGAAAGATTTTCCAATAAGTATACCATTTAACAGTAAATTATTTTTCTCCTGAAAATGGGAATAAATGCAACAGCTTCAAGTTAACTGTTTTCACACTGCATGCAAAGCTAACTTGCAAATATTCACATTTGCTAACACCTAAATTAGATGTTACAACTGTCAATGCAATTCAGTCTTTTCACTTTAATGTACAGGGAAAGTCAAAAACTATAAACTTATGGTTTTTCATTTAAAAGTGAATTTGTTCTAGAACTCCTAGCCCAGGTAAGAAACCATTCAGATGCAGTTTTAAAAGTCAATGAACTTGTTTACTTTCCTGTACAGACAACTAAAAATTAGAGACTAATTTTCCCATAACAAGGACAAGACATTCCTTTCTAGACAGGACATTAACTCAAGGCTGAGGTCTACCAAACCTTATGAGGTATTTTAAGTAATGTTTCCTTTAACATTCCCTCAGCGATGCAGTGCTTTTGAAAAAGTACTTTCCTTGCTTTTCAGACTTTGTACTTGGACTCCCAAGCTTGTTAACAAGACACAGACAAGCACTTTCTTTTAGCAGAAAAAGTCCATGTCCTCAGGCACAGCACAGGTCTGGCCACGTTGAGAACACAGCAAGGTACAGATTTACACAGGCAAGGTACAAATTTGGACCCGCAGCATCCCGCTGTGGGCAGCGGCACCCTTTCTGCTCAGCCCTGGAAGCCCGTTTCACAGCCCCAATGAACACAACTCCTGCAGACTTCAGCAGGAATTTTCCTCCAGTAAAGACTAGAAAAGCAGATGCCATCAGGCCATGCTCTTACAGGGTAAGAGCTGTTTCACACCACAAAGCATGAAGACTTTGTAGGATTTCACAATTGGCATTTCTCAGCCCACCCCCAGAGCTGCTCATCCTACGCTCGCACTACTGCAGTATGAGAACTGGGGCACAAAGCAGTGAACCAGTGAATGGTCGCTCCAGAGCAGGCTCCTTCCTAACATCTACTCAACGCACAAGCTTGCTGTAACTGCACCATCATCAACACAAGTTTATTTCAAGACAGGAGACATGGCGGGACCGGCATCTTTTATGACAGCTATGGTTACCTGCAGACCACTGCCTTGCATTTTTGTGCTACCCAAGGAACTGTGGTTAAGAAGGTGCCACTACACCAAGGCAGCACAGAGCTTCACGACTCTGGAGCCTCACTGCCCCTCCTCACCTGCCCCTTACCTGCTGCTGCCCCCCTGCAGCGGCCTGGGGGTGGAGGGCAGCACACAAGTTCAGCCATGGAGCCCTGCTGCCACCACCAGCCAGCAGAAAGGCTCAGCGATGCCAGGCTGGCTGGACACCACCAGCTGCGCTTCCAGTCTGCTCTAAGCAAATTATAACACTGTAATGGAAAATAAAAAGCTCCAGTAAAGGGCAATATTTTTGACTGAACATCAGTGGGTTTCTGGAGATTCAGTTAATAAAACTCAGCAAGGGAACCTACTCACGCTCCAGCGTTCCTAACAGGACCCTGAGGAAACCAGGCGGGGCAAGGACAAGGCTGGGCAGGACCCATTGCCCCAGGTGCGCTTGTGCTCCCACTTAATTTCCCCAGGGATGCCCAGGAGGCACCCACAGGCTTCTGTCCTAAAAATACACAGCTCCTAGGTTAAAGCTACTCAGCACCCTACTTCTGTATCAGAGGGATTCTTTTTAAGTTACTAAGATTATCATACGCTGTTAAAAAACATATTACCTTATTTTATTCACGTCTTAAATGGGTAAAGATCAACATCTGGTAAACAAATTATCTGCATTCTTTTCCTTCTAATTACAACTCTCAAACAACTTGGAAATACACTTGAGATCCTGTTGTACCATGAGAGGCATTTAGGAGGTTGGTCTCACCTCTGTGTTTGATTAACTAGTTGCTTCCCAAGTGAAGGTTCGATGGTGGGGCTAAGACAAGGGGTCAGCAGATCTGCTGGTCATCAGGCTGAAGGTTCAACCACAGTGGTGCTTGCAAGAGCCCAAGGCCAGAAGTAATTACTATTTAAAGGCTCATTTATTAGGACCACCTACCTTATCACAAAGGAAATGCTGAAAGGAATAAATGCTTCCCCTTCGGCACTGGGGTCACACTGTAGGTGAGGCCATAATTCACCTGTAGACCATACGCACTTGTTCTGAGGAGCTGTCAGGAAACCGCAGCATTACATTTATTGAAAGTATCGATTCACACATTAGTAGGAACACAGTACCACTTTAGGAAAAGTTATTAGAAATATGAATATATTAAGTAACATCAGACATAAACCAACCATCTGGTCCACTTTTGTACATGCTAAGTGTACTTTTTTTTTTCTAGATCTGTCCATACCACATAGGTATGGTTAGTAGCCCTCATTCTGCTGGAAGAGTATTCTGTACAGATCAATCTGTCCCAGCACTGGCTTCCAAGAACAGAGTTCATAATGTAGTTTAAAAGAAGGAAAAAAAAAAAAAAGGAAAAAAAAATTTTTAAAAGGCACGTGAACATATTATGAGAACCGTTATCCTAACACTCTGTTTGAGTCTGGCAAGCCAGGCTGGAAGCTGTTTTTATCCTTATGGCCAAAAGCAGAATACAATGGAAGCCTCCCCCAAGAAGAGAGAGCTTACAGCTTTTATTAGGTCTCACATAACCATATTATGCTTTATCAGTAGTCTCTGTATGGACCAAAAGAGAGATACAAATAATGTGAGCATACTCTATTACTGAACTAGTACTACCACAAAAATGAAAATGACTTTTCCAGACCAGAAGATGGCTTATATCTGGCTAATCTCAAGAGGTGTTTTTAATTGTTTACAATAGTCTCATTATCGTATATCCTATGGTTCTAAAGCTCAGGCACTACAGTACAGGCATCAAAAATCTCACCCAAATTCCTAGTTTTATACACGCTATGACTAAAATTTTAAAAATAATCATTTCCAGACAACTTCAGTCTCAAATCTCCTCAGTCTTTTACATTTGTCTTAAATCTCTGAATATCAAAAACCTCTAACATACTTGCTCCTGAGGATAATTAGCCCCCCAATTATTTTTTTAAGTATACCTGAAATATATTGATAATCTACAAACATGTTTCAGGGCTATACAATTGGTAAGTAAACAAGTCTTTGGTAAATAATAACTACTCTGTTCTTTACTCTGTTAAAAAACTTAATTAATTTTTAAATCTAGATTAATTTATTTTTTTAATAATTCTTTCTATAATGAATAAGGCTCATATGGCAGAATGCTGCGTGCAATGAATAGGTGTATGTAACAAAACCTGGATGATGCTTTCAGGTAACAAATCCTGTTAATACTAGGTTCCCACTCTGGCTCGTTTTCTTTTCGTGCCCTTCAGGCAGGTCCAGGAAGCTGAATTTGAATGAAAGCTTTCTAATGAATTAGATTTCCAACACTTAAAGGTGTCAGCAATCTAGAAAATACTGTCCATTGCAAGGATACAATCCACTACCTACTGTAGAACGTATGCTAAAAACTAGAACAAACCAATTAGTTTAAGGTTGAAATAATACATTATAGCTGCAGTATTTCCTAAAAATGTCTGCTTTATCACTTGTGCAGTAAAACAGAAAAACTACGCACTATGCATGCTTCTGCGAGTTGGAGATGACTACTTGCTCCCAAAGGAAACCTAAAGGCACAGGACAGAGGCAATGCGAAGGAAAATCTGGTAACAAACATTGGCCTCCATTTATTACAAGAATCCAATTAGAAATGGAATGCCTAAACTGATTTTTTTTTACCTTTTGTGTACTGAATGCCTTCACTTTGGCTAGAAGATACTATAGCATGTCCTTTAAGAAAAATAGCAGCATTAAATAGATCTTGTAATTTCAGAGAAGAAATAGAGATACCTGGTTACAGAGTTTTGGGGATCATTTTAAACATATCCAAGAAAGGAGATTACTTTTGATGACTCTTACAGTTTTACAGCTCTACTACAGTTTTTAAATCATCTTCCTTGTTAAAGGATCGATTACATTTGAGACAATAAATAGTATACTTTATAATAAATAATATTCAAGTCAAAGTATTGTACTTACAAATAATGTAACACTGTAATAGGATCTTCAAGATCAATTCCATTTTATATATTCTGCAACAAAAATAACATTTCTAGTAGGAAGGAATTACTTACAAACCTAGCAAGATCTACACATTCACATGTGCGTGTAAACAACTTAACAAGGTTTATTATGTTTCCAGAAAAGCTATGCTTTCACAGTAGGTTTTCAGCTAAATGTTATCATAATATAGTAGTAAATATATAGCAGTGCTTATATTTAGCTCCAACATAAATTTTAATTTGAAAAAAATGGAGTGTCATTATTTACAAAGAAGGGCAACTTTCTTTTTGCTTCACAAGTGACTGTATCTGCGTGTGAACAAAATGTTAGGGCGAGGCATTCCAGATGAAGTGCAGCTAAAGTCGGACAAGGATGATTTCATGATGAACAGTGAAGGTCCTGGCAATAAATACCTAGAAAGGATATGAAAAATATAGCAGAGTTTACAGGCAAAGTGACATTCAAGAACAAAAGAATTCATTGTTCATGCACCATACCTTATAATCGGGGGTTTTTTGCAAGAAATTGCGTACGATAAATACATATACAAAACACACTGGACATTAGGTACTAGATAACTCAGGAAACAAATCTAAATGCAGAGCAACTCTTAGCAGAATTTCAAGGTGTTGTAAGAGGATCAAACATCTTTCCAGTGCTTTATGTTTAAAGCAAGCGGATAAATAAAACAAAGGCATTCTTGTGTAACACTACTACCAAAAATTAATACTTCACCTATTGCTTTCTGTTATTATAGTACCGTTTAAACTGGGTTAAATCTGCAATTGATGTTAACCAGCTTAAAAAAGTTAAGTTGTAAAAAAAGTTGATTAGAGAAAAACAGAAATTTTCAGCTTTGGTTTCCAGCTCTAATTCTCTAAAAATAGCATTCTATCATCACTATTCTAGTAAAGCAAGAAACAACGATGCTACAGCCTACTATGTCACATCAGTGACTATTTGCCTTTTAAATTCAGGCAACCATATAGCCTGTATTTTACGTAATATTACAGACAGTAATTTATCATATGGACTAGATGACCTTTAAGGTCCCTTCCAACCCTAACTATTCTATGATTCTAAAATATTCATTCTTAAATCTTTTCATGTTATCATTTCCTAACAGTTAATTGCTCATTAGATGAGCACAGTGTACAAAAATAGCATCCATACTAAATCAGAATTTTCTAATGAATTATGTCAATGTTAGGAGGGACTAATATTGTACAAATTATTGCTTTAGAATTGTTGCATCATTCTAATGACTCATAATGATTAACGATGAATAAGTTAAAAAACTGATCCTACTAATCACATGGATAGAAACAGAATCACACTGCCTATGGGAGACAAACTATATAAGAAAGTGTACACATTTGGTTTGTTTAAGCTTTGAGAAAAGCTGTTATTATAAACATATTATAACCAATACATTTTTTAAACAATTTACAAAAAATAAAGTCTGATTTGGAATGGGTTGGAGGTGAGCTTGACAGTTCACCGTGTCACCAGATTGACTCCTACCTTTGCTTGATGATTGTTACAGTAAAAATCTCTCATGCATCCCAGAGACTATGCCATGTGATAGATAAGATCATTTAGCAAGCTGTAAGGATCTAGCAGAAGATTGTATTTTTTTTTAAATGTTATAACGCAGATGAATTTATCAAAATACAAAACCTCTGACTTATTACACATACTGGCTATTATTTTTAAGATATTTGGTATCATTTTTGAGCTCTCCTATTGTTTTCTTTCCACTTTGTGAGGGAAAAAATGACATTAATACACATTTACATAAATCTTCCTATTGAATCTCTACATGACATATAGTGGATTTACAGTTAGGAGACAAGATTGAGAACAAATTTGAAAAGTGAAAAAAGAACTCTGTTGCTGTTTTAATTATCTTTTTCTCTCTTCTTGTACAAATAAGTTTTCCCAGCTAAAGGTGTATCTATTTGTAACCTCTGAAAGCTTTAGTTTCACAGACATTTGTTTCATAAACACAAACAAAACAAAAGATCGGTTTGTGCTCAGAAAAAAAACAAAGTTCTTCAATTTAGATTTTATAAAGTCTTGAAAAAAATTGATTTCTTGTACATTTATTAAATTATATTCTGATCTCTTCTTGCACTTCACACAATTTTACAGGGAGATAAGAAAACTATTATTAATAGTGCAGATTCTTACATAATTTAAAAACAGAAACATAGGTGAAAAGTGAAATAGTATTCTGGTTCTCCCATTTCTAGAAAATAGAAAATATTCTAGAAAAATACTTCATTACCTTACAATTGTGGGGCATAATGGGCAAGAGTATTTATTTCCATATGTATCTTTCATTTCACAAAATTCAAAATATCATCGTTAACTAGCATATTGCTGTATCCACACAGATATAACATTCATGGACATGAATATAAAAACTGTAACTTTAATCAGAGTTGTCATGACACTCCATTGCTGAAGACAGACTGATACTTAGGATATAGAGGGCTTAGATTCCTCTAGCCTGTGAAATTTATGAATAAACTCCCATTCAGCATCTGAAGAAACACAGAAACTAGAGATGAGAAAGTTCTATTGAACCATCCCTTTCAGTGCTTTCCAAATGCAAGCCTTCTGGATGCAGTACGTTAGAGTAATCCGATCAGTTTGAATAGTTTGTGGTTGATCATGATGAAAAATTTTCTGCAGTATTAACAGTAAAAGCAATAAAAACTTCAACCTTGAAGATTTTCTAGTCTTAGCTAATCCAGATGACTTCACCACACTCTTGCTATAGCTCAGTAGATGTTAATATTGAATATGATTTGTTTTGTGACTTATATACTTCTACTTTTGCTGTGACCAAATTCAGTTTCTGGTTGGTTTTAAATTATCATAGAGTACCTTAAGATCCATATGACAAATGAGTTCAGTGTATCAAATAACTAGTCTGAGATATAGCAAGTAAGCAATTAAGTCATAAAATAAGTTCAACAGATAATATATCAAAGGTTTGCTTTTCACATAATATTTAACTCACAAAGCCTTTCTATGAAATAATGTCCATAAAGTTTTACATTTTAAAAGCATTTGTAAGTTTATATAAGTAATAATTCAAATGGCCATTATGTATACAATTTGGAACCTAAATAATTTGAAACTTGCATTTAATTCTCCACCTACAACTGTTAAATTGTAGATTGCTGACTCCCACAATTGGAGCATTTTCAGTAATCCCTACACTGACAATATTAAAATCCCTATTGTATTTTGTTGGAAAACTAAACCAGTCAATAGAGAATCAGGTAAGTGCCAAATATTTTTTTTACTATATGATGCTGTTTTGCAAGGTTTGAAAATATATTTATGCTCTGTCAGACAAAATAATAAAACTTTCAATCTGTAGGTTTTGGAACTCAACTTTGCAAAACTGTGCAATACAGTAAATCAGATGGCACTTACCTGACCCTTGGCTGGAGCTGTGCCCCTATAGCATCCCATCACGAATGTGAAGCCAGAAGTATCATACATGTTAGGATACCTCTAGGAATGCAAATCTGGAATGAATGACTTTGAGGGATCTGAGAAGGGGAAGAAAGGAAATTTTCAATTCACTTTATGGAAAGTCTTTGCTTCAGCTAATTGGGCAGCAGGCAATCAAGACTTTAATAAGTGTAGTTTCACACAAAATGTGTGTTTCAAGTCGTCTTTTAGTAGCACTTCATAAGTGGGCTAGAGAGATTAGAACAATAGAAACTCAGGATCGGGGGAAATAAATGTTGGGGAGTTTGCTCTTTTTTTAAAAAAAAACCATAGTGAAATAGGCTTAAAGATGGTAGTGGTAGCAACATAGACTGAAATCTGTTCCAATATTATCCTTTAAACTTACAATTTAGGGAGAATTCTGAAATGTATACCTTGTATCATCCCGGTGGGGGCTAATCCCAGTCGGTGATCCTCTTGAATCTGACGAATATTTGTAAACCACCAGCAGGCAGTGTTTACAAAGCTGTACTATTCGTTGGCAACACTGGAGTTGCTCAGGAGTCACCACCTCTGTGCTTTTACCAAATATGGTTTCCCAAGAGCTCCTGTTATGGAAAAAAAAACAACACAACTTCATGTTTTCCGTCACAAATTGCAATCTGAGAACTTTACTGCTTTGTATCAGATTTAACAATAGGGGAACAAGAGAAAAAGCATGACCTTGCCTGTGAAAGGTCTACACTATTTAACACAGACGCTGGCAGATGCGGAGTCCAAAACACAAATTAAGAAGTTAATCTTCATATGTGAAATGTCCACAAGCCATTTTTCATGTGGTTTGTTCCCTGAAGTGTTTATAGGGCCATTACTTAGGTTAAGCACATAAAGATTTACTGTCACATAATTGTATATCTGTATCATAACAGGAATAACAAAAAACGCTTATTATTTTTAACAGACTACCACATGAATGTGAATGAGATGTGATATTAAAGGAATTAATAAAAATAATAAATTATTTCTAAATGCCTACCTACACAGCACCATAATACTCTTCTTCTAACTTAAGTACATGATAGTAAGAAACAAATACGAAATTAATTTACAGGAGATGTGCTCCGCTTCCTTACCCAAATAATCATATAAGGAAAGTCTCTCAGTTTAGTCATTCAAATACTACTTATTATTCCCTCTGGTCATATGGGGTTGGTCTTCTACAATTAAGTTCAACTTGCAAAGTGTATATCTATAGAGGCATTCCTTTCTGAAATGCAGGCCATCGTGCTTTTGTTTTCTTAAAAAGCCATTTCTCTTTCCAAAAAAAAAAACAAACCCTACCATAGCAATGTAAACCAGGTATGTTGTACCACAGAAGACAATATTTCTTTGCATACACCTCAACACTTCTCTTTGTGCAACATTCTGACCAGATAACAGATCATTATATCTGTTTTAAAGGCAATGTGGTCCCTGTGAAGACTTCTTTTTTTGTTGTTAAAACATTATCCAGTAGCACAGATGGTTTGTAAGCTTGAGGTTTTTTTGTTTATTTTTGAAAGAAGCACTTCATAGAGTGAGGAAAATTGGCTGCATCTGGCTTCAACGTAACATCCAGGATAATTTAGCCTTTCCACTGAGATCAGGAGTAGATTTCACATCCCTGGTGCAAGAAGTTTGTCCTTAGAACAACATCAAAGAACCAGCAAGCTTACATCTGCCTAGCGAGATTTTTTAAATTATGCTGTATTAGGATGGAATTATGAACATTAATGAATAAAAGATAAGCTGTATATATAGCTAACTGTTTTTTAGTATGGCTCCTCAGTCTAGATGATATGTTCCAGCTGAAACTGTTCAGTCTTACAGAATTTCCACTGCATACATAATTTTCAAGTGATGCAAGCATTTCTCATTAATTATTACCCATATAATGAATTGTTTAAGAAATTGTTTATAAGGCATCAAAACTGTTTCATTTCATAAACAGAATAATTCTACTACTTGAAGAGCTACTATTTTCTTCAATATATTTTTCTCAATATTGTTTCCTGTCTGGGAACTTTCCACATGTATTTTTTCATGGAAATTAATCTATCGCAGCAAGATGAAGTTCTATGTATTACATTTGTTCAACAGACTCACAGCGCTACACATAATTATATTCTAATTCAACCCATAAATCTCCAAAATCTTGTAGAAAAAAACTCTGCTGATAAATTCCTTAAGTTCTGGGCTTTGAGGTCTGTGGTCACTTTTCTGGTTATGAGGGATTTTATCAGTGAATAATAAGATGTTATTACTGCTATAACTATGGCCAGTTATGAACACAGTGGTATTTAGTTATCCTAATAATGAAGACTGAGATTTGGAAATAAATATGTGAATTTTAATGAGCTTTCATATAAATGTGCCTGTGCAACCTCCTCCACATACTACACAGATTCAGTTCATACTCCATGATGCTGCAGTCAACAGGGATCAGAGTACTGTTACCTAAGGAAGCTTAATTTCTTACGCTGTAACTTTAGTTTATATATATTAGTAAGAAATCATGGATTCCTCACCAGATCCAGAAAAGAGTATTATGATTGACTGTGCAATATTGTCAATTACGTGTTATTCTTTTTATAACCATCTGAAGTCAACTACCAGTTGACTTCTACCAGTTTTCTCTCACTAATTGTTTATTATACAGTAAAACAAATGTAGCTTTATGAAACCATCTACATTGTGGTTATTTCACTGAGGGTTTCTGTTTCTTTGTTCATTCTTTTTGCTAAAATAGCATATGCCTCGTAGAGATCTAACCAGCAAGAGGAAACCTTAAAGCTAATAGCTCTGCTATTCTCCTAAGACCTTACAAATAGTCAAAGAACTATAATCAGTACATTTTCATATACTCCTGTTGTTTCTGAATTAGCATATTAATATCCCTTTCTAACATATTTCTCCAAATTCTACACATCCTATGTTTATTCCAATCTGTTTTTTAAAATGGCACAACGAACAATAGCACAAGGAAGAATGATGAGAAGTTGGCCTCTCTGCCACACAGATGTTGTCATGAGTTCTCTGCTGCGTATTACATGGCAAGAAGGATGCTTGTAACTGAATAAACAAAATACTGGGAAGGTACAAACAGCCTTTCTGTTTTCTCTGTGAATTCTGTATTAAGTATACTACGTGCAGTGTGATCTCTACACATACTGGATATTTGTACATTACTTTTAAAGTATTTTTAGAATCTTTTACATAGCAACTCCTCTGACAAGAAACTGGATCTTTGTCAAAGATTTCAGTTCCACTTTGGAGCCAGCAGTCTCATTCTGCATGAATGAAATTATTGCTAGATGAGAAATTCTGCTCTTCATTGAGCTCTACTGCTGGCTCAGAGATTCTCCTCTTGAGCTAAGTGAGCAGCAGAATTGTTCAAAGGTTCTGAACAAAAAAAAGTTTTTTCATGTATATTAGAAGATTTGCACACTAAAAGTAAAACTCAAAATAATAACAGCATTATTAAAATGGAAGGTAATTATTATTTTTCTGACAACAAAAACTGAGCTTGGACTCAAGACTTCACACACCTTTGCTGCATGAAGAAGGGACTCTGCAGCTGTGAAGGATCACACACAAAAAAAAAAAGTGGTTTAGATTGTTTCATATACACAGAAATCTTTTCTCACTCTACTTTAACTTTTGGAGTGTGCTGCATTCTCAACATCTACCTCTAGCACATCTTAAGACTGACATTACTTGCATGTTCCCACAGCCTGTTTCAGTGAAAAAAAAAGTGAAAACTCTAAGCAGCTTGCACAACAAGACTTCAGCAATGAGAAGATACTGGTGAAAAAGCCAAAAAAACCAATGACCTTTCAGATACTCTCAGATTCCTCTTCTTCTTATTCTCCATTTTGTGGGGAAACAATTAACACGCATTCCCTACATATGACAAACAACTACATGTGAAGAACATGTTGACCTGATTCCTTTGTATATACAATATCCATCAGCATGCTATTGTGTTTGCTGCAGTTCATTTTCAATAAATATCTTAGAAAACCTTAAGCAAGCTAATCAAAACCCCTCTCATTCTTTATACACTGTATATACTTAAAGACAAAATGTCTTTTTGTATGCAATATATTTCCCCCCTTGCAGGGGGGTTGGACTAGATGAGCTTTAAAAGGTCCCTTCCAACCCAAACTATTCTATGATTCTATGATTTGTATTCCTAATTTACAAATAAATTTGGTGTGTGGGAGGGATTATTTTATACCTATGATTTGATCCTCCAAACCTATATTTACATGAATGCCTTTGATTTCAGGAAGGTAGATTTTTAATCGTAGGATATTGAACTTTCGATATATAGCCTGATCTTTTTTCCCCCCATAGAAAACTTATATGTGCTACTCAAACCAAAAACATCTGCTTACCTCATTGTGGACATTGCCTATTCTGCATATAGTTAAATTCCCAGTAGTGTGGGAAACAGTGAATGTAATCAAGCACAGAAATTCAAACTCATTATTTGTAAATCACAGAACTGACATTGCATTTGGCATGAGATGTCAGCTGCACTTGTGACTGAATTCTTCCCTTGTAAGTCTTGAACCCAGATATGACAATGACTTCTGTTGATGCTAAGTGCACATTTCACACTTATAGTGGTCTGGCCTCAATATTGTGCGTCATTCAATGAAAGAACTGACCTAAAGCTCAGATACTTTGAAAATTAGATTTTTCCCTTAGATTATTATATTTGTAAATACATTACTAAATGTCTGATTCCATTACTGAAATGGCTGGCCTAGATCATTACATTTCTATTTATACTGCATCTTTAAATGGTTTTAGAAGTTGAACGTATTACAGCATTCTCTTGAATGAAAATGAGCAAAGTATGCCAATATTTATTGTAATTGTGCAGTTATGAAGAAGACTAAGATAATAAAAATAGGCTTACCCTGAATTACAGAAACAGTTCCAAAGACCTTGACCATGGCTCCAAAGTAAGCGATTAAATACACGGTTAAAGAGACGGTACAGATGTAAATTTTCAATGTCTGGAGCCTTCCAGACACGCTGTAGAACTGCACGAACACTTGTCCTGACTATATCCAAAACCTAGGAAAGAGTATTCCAAGCAAATCAAAGCAAAGGCATATTGCAAATCCTAAAACCAACTGTTCACTGATTCACTGCACACATACACACACAAACACACAGGCACAGATGACTGCATAGCTATAAATTCCCACAGATGTCTATGTTTCATTTCTGTGCATTCATCAGCAAACTTTTATGATACGCTGCTTCTGTCAATAACATTTTGCAAAGACAAATCAAAATATTTCATTTTTATTACAGAAAAGTTCATTTCTATTTTTTTCAGTCTGTTCAATACCAGCTCGTTTAAATGACAAATGGGGTTTAAAAGAAACAAAATGGACACAATTACAGACCAGACGCAACATAATTAACAACCCAAATATTATATATTTGAAGATTATCTCTTCTTCTTTACCCACTCCTTTCTAAAATATCATCTATTTTATAAAGAACTAAAATGTCCTGAAAAGCTGCAAACTGCTTGTGGTTTAATGTCTGTTTAAGCTCAGCGTTACCCTAGATCAAACCATTTTAGTTTACCTTTGATGCAGGAAATGGTGTAGTGAAATCAATAAGTAAGAAAACAATTGTCAAGATATTCAAAATAGCAATGTCTATAGAAACACACCAGATTTATTATATATGGACTACATTTAAATGCAAGTGTGTAAAGATGTGGATGAAGAAAATGCTAAGCTGCATTCTGTATAGGACTGAGTTTTACCTGGTAAGTCCTAGCTGCTCAGTGCACGCACATACATACAGGCAGTAACACATCCAACTCATCAGAGTACTCTTGGATACCCCTTTGCACATCCCATTGAAATGGGACATGGGAAGTGGGATTCACCTTGCGTGCTTTTAAACACCTGTACGTTCTCTTAAGCCAGGCCTCTAGGTTCCCTCCATAACCACTGGAGAGAAACAGGCTCCAGAGTGTCTTGGCTTCTGTCTATTTAGATATATCAACAACACTGGGAACAGTTTTGTTACCCAAGTAGTATTTAGGCTCCATGCTGGCACTCTGAACAGTGTAAAATCTGTCCTAAAAATCTAAAAATCTAAAAATCTGTCCTAAAAATCTGTCCTGGTGCATGTAACCCATTAACAAAAAAGCCAGTTAAATCAACGTGATTTCCTGTAAAGCGGACACCCTTACTGCCTCCTTCACAAAACAGCATCTTCCAAAAAAACAGTCAGACTCAAGTGGCTGGTGAACTGATGGAGGTATTCATTTAATTGGTATAAGATGTGGCAAATTAGAAGGTACAGTACTTTCTCAGGAAACTTTCAGATATGCATGACAAACTGATTCACACAGTGAAACATCTGACTCTCAAAATGTGAAGAAGATTTAGCAGAACAGTAAGTTACGGAAGCATGGTGTAGAACTGCTATTTTTTGGTCCTGCAGAACAAACTGTTGTTTATAAGTAGTTTGAATAGACATGATGAAGGAAACAAAGCACAAATAAACAAAATGCTTGCAACAGCACAATGAAGCTGCATAATAAAGAGTAATGCTTAATGGGTACAAAATCTAGAAAGCTAAAAATGGCAACCTTGATGAAATATGTCATTTACAAGTTATTTAAGCTCTTTTTTGAAGACCTAGAGTTAGTCTGAATGCACAGGTCTTGCACTAATTCCATGCACATAATAACCCAGTGCAAATACAATGCTGTCCTCTCCCAGGGGAATCTTTATGAATGCACGAGTCTAACATACTAAAAACCATACCTGTGGTCTCTTCCTCCTAAAGAGTGAGACAGAAAGAGTAGTAAGTTATAATCTAAGGATGGTGATCTTGTTCAGCGACTGCAGGAGCTAAACCCAGGTTTTCGATTGCCCCATGCTTGTGGAATGGGTCCACAGACTTTCAGACACTCCCGTAGCAGTGTTAGCCTACTGTCTTAATGCTTCTCAAGCAGCCTTTTCTTTGTGGCTCACCTGATTAAGGCTTTCCCACACAAATGACCAGTAGCTATGATTGTAGACACCCATTTGAACCAAGTTCCTAAGTTACATAAAGGATCGACTATCCATTTATTTTCAATGTTGCACTGAGTAATTTATCTCCCTGTGTAAAACAGAACAATTCCACCCCAAACACATTCTCTCACTAGTTCAAAAAACATGAACTAAAAACTATGATGCTGATGTAGAGCTTTTTCTTTTCCTTTAGCACCTGAAGTTGAACTTAAAGCAAGCTGCAGTCTGCCAGGTATTCTGGAAAAAAAAAAAAACAAAAACAAAACCAAAACCCTTTCTTGCAGTTTTTATTGTGATATTGCCAATGTGCCAGAGGGGAAAAGATCCCAGTTAATTGTTCTTAATTTGCAAACATGGCCTCAATCATCCATTTAAGAAAAGAGACAAGGCATTGAACAAGGCTGGAACTTTATGAAACCTACACCCTCATTTTTCTAAGTTCATTTCTCTAGTTTGCCTTCATCTTTCTGTTTACTCTAATTTACATCATTTACTTTAACATAACCAATTATCTAGGTGTAATGGAACAAGATGTTATGAAAGACCATATTGAAAACCCTCTGGTAACCATCAAAACACTTTTAAAGAAATTATATAACATGAAGCAGTCAACCCCTCCCATACAAAAGTCTCTTTTTCCTAAAAGTCTTGGGAAACTAAATTTCATTTTAGCATTTATTGATATCATCAGTTTACTCTCAACTTGCTTCTAAATGCCTCCTGTACCTCTGCTGTAATGCCAGAATATTACACACTAAGAATATGAGCAGAAGTTTAATTCTTCTCCATCATGTTGAACAATTGTTAAGCAAACATAGCTGTCAGGGACAAACATTGTGAAATCTAGTACATTGCCCAGGTATTTTCTTCTTGTGTGCTAGAATTTCCCAGTAAGTATAGTGAAGGGGACTGAGTTTCTGTTTTGTATTTCACAAAGTTGCAGAAGGTACCTTTGAGACAGATTTCTTACTTGCATAAATATTCTCTACCTTGAGCTCCCTTCTCCTTTACCCTCCTCATTGGAATATAAAACATACTACTTTCAAATCAACAAAAGCTCACACATGTGGCAGTCCTCAGCTGCAATGTCATTGTCAATGTTAATCCGTTTTTATAAACTACCCTTCTAAGAATAACTACCTGATTGCTTGAAGGGATTGAGGTTAAAAGCAGTTTAAAAAAAAACCAAAAAACTAAAAGGCAAATCATTTCCAGTGCCAGCAAAGATGAAGGACCCTCTAGTGCTTCAGGAATTAGAAGTCTCCTAAGTTGTAAAAGATGTCCTCACAAGAAGAGTGAAGAAATCCACATTTCTGATTGTGCAGTTTTTGCTAATAACGACCTGGCATATCAACCTGTATCATCTTGACTTCGTACATGTGCACTTGGTTTTGCATGACTGTCAGTCAAATAAAGGACAGAAACACTCTTTATTGTAGTCTTTCTGAAATAATGCCTAAAGGAGAAAATTCTGACTAGACTGGAAAGATAGCAAAAAAAAAAAAAAAAAAAAAAAAAAAAAAAAAAAAAAAATCCTAGACAGACACAGGTAAATTAAGCCAGATGGCCAACAAAAGGAAGGGCAATCAAAGAATGTATAGTAAACAGTCTCAGTCCCTCAAAGAGCAGATTTATCACTCTTCTTGTGGTAATTCCTTACCACAGTTCTGAGGAATGACCTATGGGGAAGGGTTGAAAGATAGACCTTAACGAGTCTCATATGAAAGCCCTGTATCTCAGTTGCAACAACAGGCCCAATTTGGTGACTTCTTTCCACACATGCGGCATTACAGATTAAAGAAAGTGATTCTAGCAACACATCCTCCACCAGCTCCAACTGTCCCAAAGATTACTGCCGAGAAAATGAGATCTCCATTGCAACAGCAGTGTTAATTTTGGGCCCTGTTATCTATGGATGTATACATGTATCTATCTATCCCTCCTTCAGAGCAGCTCTTCCTCCATTATCACCATTTTCTACAAGCCTTCTCTGAGACTCTCTGGTCTGGGGCAAAAGGCTACACCTGCCATATGCACACAATAGAAAAGACCTGTGTGTGTATATTGGGATTACAGCACTCTCTACTGTAATTAGAAAGAAATAAAAGATCATTTTAAGCAAAGAACTACTCAGCAGAACAGCTGTAGGTATCAAACAAAAAATGACACAATTTCAACAAATGAAGTTGGTTGCTCAACTGATTCCTGTCAATGGCACAAGAAATAATTCTCCTCAATTACAGATCTGTGATGCCATTTGACATGGTTCGAGAAGAATTTTTATTAAATTACAGCCTCCTACATTTCCAAGTTGTTCTTCATTTTGTCATGTCTAATTTAGTTTTAGAAAGCTGTGTGGACACAAATTCCATTTAATATCTAAACTTAACTTGAATAGTCAAATATATTTCCATAATATGACATCACATTAAATGGACACGTTTTCTCTGTTCAGTATGAAAAGGCAATATTCAATGAAATACAATTTGAAAGACTGAGGATCATACTGCTGGTTTTATAAAAAGTAATTTGAGATAAGGATCTGACATAGTTCTTCCATTCGTTATAACAATCTACCAATTTTAAAAATTATAATATTTACCATGTATGCAGGATTTTAATTAAGTTACTTTCTTTCATGGTCTATAAAAATAGAAACTGAGACATACAGAGATTAAACGATTGGACCTGATATGTTAATCCACATAATGTGTCAAGTGACTAAAGCAGAGAAAGACCCACTTTAGGGGCACTAAAGTATTAATAATAGATATAATTTCTGTTACATTAAGAAAAATAAGTATTACACTAGGAAGATGATTTTGAATGACATATGACATACAGATATGACTGATGTACTACTAGATGTCAGATTTTAAACAGATGAAAAACTCTTTAGATGCTATGCATAACAGTAGCTTCTAGATAGCAGATGAGTGAAGACAGAATGATAAACAAATATTATTAGTCTTTTGCAAGACTAAACCAGTTAGTTGAACATTATAACAATGCCAATAATCTTTGCCTGGCAGATCTATTTTTCATTCAGCGTGATCTGTTGTAATACTGTGGGTCAAAGACTCAAATAACCAAGTGCAATATCACTAACTCTAATGGAGTTTTAATATGCCTAGTCTGAAACTGCTGACTTGTTTATCCCTTATCAATCAAATCTGCTGAATCAATACAGTTCTAAGAGTGTTTGCTAAAAATTAGTTGTGTAAGCACTAATCTTTTAGTTTGCTTTTCTTTCAGCAGGCTAATTTTTTAAGAAATTGTTTTTGAAATTATATTCCAGGATAACAATGTTTGTCTAAATATGAAGTAACGTAATTTCCTGCAATTGAATTAATTCACATATATGTTTGTATTAATAGCCAGTATTTTAGCATCTCAAGTCACTCCCAGCTACTGCTAAACATCAGTAGATACATCACTATGCGTTGACTTCAGATGATCTTCAGAAAGTGAAATATGTCACTTACCTTTCGTTGCTTTACAGAATCCAGTTTTACCAACCAATAGGATGCCACTTTTGTTTTATGATACTTCCAATTATCCATAATCTATAGTCATTGCAAAACACAAGATAAAAGAAATACACATAAAAACAACTGAAATCTGGCATTTCATTCATGAGAGTTCCTAATGCTAAAAAGTGTGAGCATCTAAAAGACTCCTGTGAAAATAACTTTCCTCTAAAAGAAATAGAAAAATATTTCCAAATTTATGTGGGGGAATGTTGGCAAAGATGCGTGCAATCTTTCAGTTTAATCTTACCCTGGTTTCCACCTGATTCTAAGTCATACACTACAAAGCAGGTAGAAACTCCTCCTAAGTGACTCTGCTCAAATTCCTTGAACAGAGCAATAAGTTCAATAATGCGTAACTTAATCTATTTCAATAGTGAGGGTTTTTGCTGCATAAAGGCCATTAGACATACCTTGAAAACATCCTTTCTATTAACGATCATATATGAACTGCAATACTCTCCTTTTATGACATCTAAGTGCTACCAAAACATCTCAAGCTGTGAACATACGTTTTTATTTTCATTTCGTTATTTTATCTTTCTATTCTATTCCAGACCTATGACAAGTTCTGCTTCACCAAAAACTAATATACCATTACTTGTTTCTTTCCATGATGAAATGCTACTTCCCATCAGAAACTGGTTCAGGCCAAAGAATTCTGCAACAAGCAAGTGCACGTATAACCACGCTAACGTGGTATGAGAAAGCACCACCAGATGGAGTGCAAACACACACACTCCCATCCGTACATAACTGCACACACTCTCTCGCATGTTTGAAAAAGAAAATTTAATGAAGCATTTTATTTCTGCTTCTAAGATGAGAAACTCAATATGCTAGTTATTAGAATGTTATCTTCCAGAATCACCCAAAGCAACCACCATTACAGCAGAATCCCTTTCCACTGTGATGCAGTTGCACAGATTACTAGACACATAATCAACATTTTGAAAGATCATAGAGCAGAGGACATTTCTGGCCAGATAATGAATTAGATGAATTTTAATACACCATGGACTGTGCTTACTACATCAGAATACAATTTAAATTACTAGATTCCGCCATATTTCTACTAGACTAAGAAAAGAACTTCTACGTTAATTTTTTTTCTTTTTCAAGCTGACGTTAGTTTCTTTGCATGAAATATTGTAAAATGATTTAAATACCACGTTTTCCTGCTTATATATCTTATTATTAGGTGTTGCTTTTTAATTGCCTTTTTGATTAGGGATTGTTTCATATGTCTTTGATAACAAATTATAAGGCTCAGGACAATGCTGGATGTAAGAAAGGGTAAGCTGGCAGGCTAGAAGAGCCAAAAAAGAGTCTGATCAGTGTTCTTTATGACTAGCACTCTTCCAGTTCGCCTTGCAGCATACCATTCTGAGTTGTCTCGTATGCCTATTCAAGAGCAAGCTAAACATGTCAAGATCTGTATTAACAATCTCAGATGAAATATAAACTGTTAATGAACTGTAACATTCTTCTTAGCTTACTTAAAAGTTTGAACTTCCTCCATAATGAAAAAACAAATTTTCCTAATCTTCCTGATTGTTTCTCATATATTTTATAAAGACATAGGAATGGTTTCAGTGCTGCTCTTTTAAGGTCAGAAAGTATGCATTCTCCAAGCTTTCAAAATCTTCTGAATTATCCTGAGTTTTGGAAGTTTTAAGGCCACATGAGCTCATAAATTGAGCTTTCTACTTTCCTTCATTTCAGTGGCCTAAACAATAAGTGTCTACCCTCTGAGTATTCTTTCTCATTTATAGATACTTACATCTTCTATAATTAATAATGATTCTTCATCTGTTTTTCCTGGAAACTTCATTCTCATGTCATTGATAATGAGAAGAGTCTCTTTTGTCAAAGTAACTTCTTGCTCTTTTGTTTTCTGTTGCAGCAAAGACTCACTCTAAAAACCATATGAAGCAGAGGAAAAATTTCACACATTTCAATGTTTCCTTGACAAAAATAAATTCTAAATAGGGTGATGTAAAATGTACTATTAAAGTGTATAGACATATTATCTAATACATAGCTAACATACACACACACCTCATACACTAATGCATTACCATTACTTACAGTTGTCAAGAAATTAACAAAAAATAGTTCAAATGTAAGCTTGTTTGAAACAGAATAAACAAATATGTATTTCATATTTATGATGCCCACCACTTAAAATATACATTTGAAATTTAGATAACAGACTTTGAATTTAAATTCATGATGAAAAAAAATATTAGTCATAAAAAAAATTCCTTTCAGTTCTTCACTGTAACAATTTAACAGAAACTGCCAATTATGTGTCATTGTGCCAAGATTTCAAGAAGCATTAAAAAGTAAGGACACTTTGCTCCTACTTTGGTCAGTAGAGTTTCTGACAGTATCTTTGATTGTCCAGGATTTTGTTTAAAATATCAGTACTTTTTATACCAATACCAACTTGAACCTCTACATCTGCATAAGACCATCTCTGGAGGGTTTTGTGGCTTTCTTTAATCTCAGACACTAGGTAGAAGTATTTCTGATCCTCTTTCTTTGCATTTGCAAGATTAAATGGGCTTAATTTTATGATTTTTCAAGAGTGAAATTCAAAATTTTTAGGCATTTCTGAATCTTCGTATTTTGTAAGAACTACAATACTTACTTAAAGATATTTTTGCTTACGTAAGTGATAAATATTTTCAAGCATAATAAAATATTTTGCTATAGGATACATAATAATGTGGCTGAAATAATAAGACAGCCATTATTTCCACATCCATTTTTGTATATAACTGCTATAGAAATGTGTCTGTAATTCCCAACTGTAAGCAGCATATTCCAAATTTAATTTCCATACCTTTAGAACATTCGGATCTCAGCAGCCTCCAAAAATGGCAATATACTGCTCTTTTCTTGCCCAAAGGATAGATAAACTAATACTTTATCACACACAAATTATTTCTTCTTAGTAAGTTACAGTTTATCAATTTTAATTTTATTCTAACAGTAATATATAGTATATTATTCTTAGTTGCAAAAATAATTATGAACAGAGTTCCATTCGTGACACAGTGCTAAATCATGAGTAGTTCTTATCCATTCTGTAAGTAATTTTATTCACATTATTTGAAGAAGCATGACCTAAGCTCTATCACCCAACATAATTGTTCTGCATATCAAGATCATTTCTGCGGTGGAGCTTTCTCAATGAAAAAGAGAGTATGGTTTCTTACTAACGTTAATTTAAGTGAGTAGCCCATTTTTAACGTCAGATGGGAAGAGACTGTTTTTAATCTTTCAGTAATTTGTATTTGATATAAAGTTAATGTGAATAGAAAAATCTATATTAACCCTGTCTCATTAAACTCTCAGAGTACTTTTTGATGATAAAAGGGTAGTTTTTTAACTTGAGATAGCTAATGTGATAAAAAAAATACCTTTAACACATTGTGGTGAAGACATAATCTTAATGTCTTTCCAATTCTATTAGCTGACTTTAAAGATGGAAAACCATGTTAAGGAGTATTTCACAAGATGTCAGCACACAATTTTAAAAGGATCTTTTTTCATCATTTAGACAAAGCCTCACAGGCAAAACAGACAATGAGCATTCTACCAGATAAAAATGATGATTAGAAATAGTAATACTATTAAGCAAGTTAATTAGCATTACAAAAGGATTTCTCACAATCAAAGCTCACCACAATAAAGAAAGGCTGCAAATACGGGTTAAAAGTGCCAAGTTGTTTTGCCCCATCTCCAGATGAATTATTTGGATGACAAAACATATAGGGCAGGCACCAAAGCCTGGAATGGAAACGCACTGGCACCAGCACACAATACAATACTGAATGAGGTTGGGGACTGATCCCAGCAAACACTACCTAGGAGTAAATGGATATGTGGGCCATCATCCAAACACAAAAGAAGAAATGCCTGGGCTGTGAAGGAGATACCAAAGAGGATGATAGTCTGGTCACAAAAGGAAAAAAATTTATAACTCAGAAATATATTATGAAATTACAACTAACTACACAAATTCTAAACAGCTAAAAGTGTTCAATCTGATCTACTTATTCAATTAATTATTTAGTTAGACTACTTGAATCTAAATGTTTGTCTGTTTGGGGGATAAGCTTCAAAATGAAAGCAGTTTTATCATCACTTGAAAAAAAAAAAGATGGCCTCTGAGACAGTTATTGCAGTGGCAAATCCTAAAGACAACAAGAATTATATATAAAATTTTAATTGTCCACTTTGGAAGTAGAGTTCTACTGCTGTGGTACAGTGTATGAAAATAGGTACAGAAGGTTGAAAATTCATTACACCTTCTTCTACAATGGACACCCATACAAAGTCTTACTAATGTTTTATTCTGGTACAATGTATTTGCCCTTGGAGTATACATTGGTTTTAAAATATTGATTTTTTTTTTTATTATTTTTTTTTTTTTACAGTAAAGATTTTCATGGTGGGTACATCCTCATTTCAGAACCAGCAGTCCCTAAACAAATCCAGAAACTTAAGAGAGGTAAAAACTCTTTCTATCTTCAAAAAACTATTTAGGATAGAAGATTTCCCAGTCACAAAAACCCTAAGATTTCCACTCTCACAAAATATAACACCTGTATTGCTGTACCAGAAACACTGAAGTATGAGAGCCAGCACTCACTACAAGTCATAGGCAGGTCTAGAGATCTTATATTCCTGAGTTTCTGTCAAAACAACATTGAATATACTACTTCAGGTTTTCTGACATCGTAAAAATTAGTAATGTATTTAATGAGTTTAACAGAAGTGGACAAATTCTGAATGCAACTGCTGTGTTAACTCACCCCTGAAGAGTTCATATTTCCCGGGCCGGGTGTCTGAGAGACTCTGGCCGAAGATGGGCTGCGATTTAAAGAATGAGACCTATTCACTGGGGATGCACGCTGGATTTGCAGAGATGCTTTGGCTGAAAAGGGACGTTGCTCAGCTGTCTGTGACTGCATAGACAATACTGATATTGAACGAGGGCAGCTTATAGAACGTCTTATTGGACTTGTGGATGACGTTGGGGATGAACATGATGAAGACTTTGTATTTTTAATGGAAGGTTTCCAGTTCATTCTACCTGCAGACAAATTAAATTAATGATGTAATTACTTATTATTTTCTTAACACCCATTTTTCAGTCTTTGTGACTAACAACATATATGACCAACATGTCTGCACGTGTTGTACTATAACGTATGTTGACTAACAACTACATATGTAGCAGTCAGTCATGTTAGAGCCCCTAATAACAGATACTTTACATACTCTGTAAGCACATTTATTCCTCATAGTCAACTTTCATCAGATAGACTCTAGTCCTCTATAACGTTCATGATATTCATGACCCAGTGCATACACCCTAGGTCAAAAAGTATGTGGCTTCCTGACTGTAAGAAAATTTCGTTGATGGATCCCCAATTTGCAGATCTGGTCACCCTCATCTGCTCCTGCATAGCTGTACAGTTTTTTAATTCGGCCTTCTGCTAAATAAAGGATGTTACCAAGAAAAATAAAATTTTAGAAGCAGCATTATATGTATGCAATTACATCATGAAATTATTTGAGACAACACACCACTAAAATAAAAAATAATATCCTATATCTACTATGTTCAACAGAACATGCTTGCAATAATTCTCTGCAGCAAGCAAGAAAATAATCACAAAAAAAATCTGTGCAGGGATCTCATCTGGAATATATAACCTTCTACATGTTGCCAGATAATTTTTTTTATCCTTTCTATATTACAGAAAATTCAAGCTTAGTAAGACTAGTTTTTGCAGGGGAAAAAAAAATAATAACCTGCTCAAAAATAATCTAAGAGCAAAGAGGAATATTCACACCACTTCAAAGTGTAGCTCAGGTGTATTTTTCTCTGTAGTATTCTTGGTAAAAGAATATTCATCTTTTCCTTTTGTTAAAATTAATTTTCATTAATTTAGAAAACATTTTAAAGAAGACAAAACAAGCAAACCAGTGTTTAACCCTGAGTTACCAATGTTGATACATTCTAAAATACTGAAGCCTTTTATATAATTTATCTTGAATGCCAGACTTAGTTGGAAAGGTGATAATTTAACTTACTTGATCGTTCCAGAGATTTGTATTTATTTTCTTCAAGATCATATGAAACTTTTTTCTCCTTTTTTTCATTGTGATCTTCCTTTTCAGTTTCTTCTCCTGATTCTGATATACTACTACCACTATCACAGCTGCTATCACTATCGTAGATCTTAAGTTTTCTTAAGGGCTGTGCACTTTCTGGCATTGAACATAAGGGCTAAAGCAGAAAAAAAAAAAAAAAAAAAAAAAAAAAAAAAAAAAAAAAACAATAAA
>WHYT01016271.1:72502-139881 GCA_009806455.1 Tetrax tetrax
AAAAAAAAAAAAAAAAAAAAGTGGGAAATTAGGTCATAAGTAATTTTTTTTTTTTCTTTCTCTTATAAGCGCAAACAATATTGTACTGGTAGAGCAGCTTGTAAGCTATGGAATCCATTTGCCTGCTATAAAAGAAGACCATGTCATACAGTCTCACTCCTAAATTGATCCAACTTCATCTTAAAACTAATTAAAAGAGGCTTCAGTGAAATTTGGGCTCAGTACCCTATTAAATGTTTATGGCCTCCAGTTTGAGAATGGCTTGATGCAATCAGTGTAGATATAGTATAGATCAAGTCTGTGTGCATACAGTCAACCTTGATAGATGCTCTCTGAGGGTTCCTGGGAAAAGACAGGCTTCTAAAAAAAGGAAAAACATGACTGAGATATTAAATTTGAATGAAGTGATGCTACAGAACTGAAAACAAAACCTCAAGGAAAAGAATCCCTCAAGAATGTGGATTGAGTGTGTTATTAGGGTGGACTAGACTTTTTTTTTTTTTAAATCTTCTTTAAATGAATCCCCCACAGTTAAAGCACTAGCTCACAAAATCCCCATCCTTGTAATGAGGTTCCCGCAAATCTATCTTAGTACCAGATTGGGTACGCAGATCCTCTTTCCAGTATGCATGCCTGTAATAAGATGTAGCTCTTTGGATTCTTGCACATATATAAAGGACCCCTACAAGCTCAGGGCAATTGTCAGCATTCATTTTGTGCAGAAATTCCCAGATTTGTAAACCACATCATCAGAAACAAAGTGCTGTAAAAAAAATTTACATGCATCCATAAACAAATCCATCAGAATTCAGGAACAAAAACATAGGCTCTCCTAAGCAGATTTGACCTAGAGTGTTTTCAGGATATAAGAAACATACTTATTTTAGCCAAGCCCAAACTATTTATCTTTACTGGCTTACAGAGATATACAGTGTATTTAAGGCAAAGAGTTGCATGAACTATGCATACAATCAGAAAGCATTAAGCTAAAAATAATATACATTCACTTAAAAAGCAGATTTTAGATACAAAACGGGCTACAAGATATACTGAGAACCCTTTCAGCAAGTAAGCAAGCTACAGATACATCATAATCATAATTAATCCTTTGAGCTTCCATAGTGCCTTTTATCCCATGATCTCCAAATTCCTTAGTGGCACTAATCGATTGAAGACGAAAGCATTCTTTCGAAACAGGCTATGGATATAAAAATATTTCACACACTGAAATCTAGCAATCTCTTGTACAACAGTTGTTGCCATGCACAACAATTCCTCAAAATAGCTTAGAGAGAAAAAGAAGGATACTATATCTAGTTAAAATTTTAACGGGATTTAGTTGGACAAAAGATAGTTACACTTCTCTTCACGCAAAAAAAAATTAAAAAAAAAAAAAGTTAATGGCAGTCTGAGGAAGAAAACTTCCAACAGGATCAGCGAACTAAATTTCCCACTTCAAATTCTCAGATTTCCTCTCTACAGAGTGAAATAAAAAATTGGTATCTAAAAGTCAAATACCTTAGGTCCTCGTTGCCTGGTACATTTTCCCATTAGTTTTTCATCATCTATTTCACACTGCTCCAGAAGATCCAAAATGTCCTCTTCCTAGAAATGGGAATTTCACTACAATTAATTCAGAACAGGACATATCCTATCCTTCCAAAATTCAAGCACCAGGTGGTATGAATTTGAAATTACTTTGATTACTAATTCCTGAAATAAGACTATGAACCCCTCCACAGGAGGATATAAAAGTATTTCTTCTCATGCATGCATCTCTGCTTGCAATCAACATTAAATAGAAAGTTAAAATCAAGTCTTAACATTAATTAAAGATAAATGTCTGAAGAAAGGGTTGAACACAGATTCCTGTAAAACTGCTGGATGATGCCAACTACAAAGATGGGAAATTATTTCTCAGATTTCAAATTAAATGACATTAGTTGGTTATTTTAAATATAGCCATTTTCCTACTGTCTCTGACTACATAAGTAGGCAATCAGGCAGAGTTTTTGGATGTCTTAAACTAGTGGAGCTGGTTTTATAATATCTCTTGTTCCAGTCCACACAAGTGGATGAATAGGCTGGGGACATTACTGGAGGAAGAAGGAGGCAATTACCAGCTCAAAAGCAGTTTCTGCCAACCTCTGGTTTGGCCAGGGGTAAGGCTGAGGATCAGGGAAATGGTAAAGTAGCTTAAAGCCATCTAGCCTGTCTCCACCCTGGGTCCACTGCTGTTCATCCAGATTCAAGGATCTGGCCCACAAGCTGCACAAAGAATAATAATAAAACGATGGAAACATTATCAAATGCTATTTATTAGCCAACACACATGAATATTGTGAAACTAATCCACAAGGTCATGAATTCCAAGACAAATAACTCCTAAAGCCAATGCTTCTTGTGCTTCAGTACCTTCATTCTTTTTAAAGGGTTATTCATTTCCCGCTGAAGTGAAGCTGCTCTCCCAGCAAGAAATGTCTGGAAAGCAGTGGCTAACAAACTCTCATACTTTTCAAGCAGTGTCTTATCATCAGGAGGGTAAATTCGCCTAAAATTGAGAGGGAAAAAAAAAAAAGAGTTTAAGATAGAAGCTGAGCTACTTATCACATTAGGAACAAAAGTAGTGCTGCTAATTTACAGTCTCTTCTACAATGCATATGCATTCCATCTATAATGATGATGTAAAAGCATACCATAAAACATATGCTCTGAACATTGATTTCTAAATCTCATTTTAACTCAGTGAACACAATGATGTTTAAACTAGCAACCAGTTAGTCAAAAGAAATACCATGCAGGTCATTCCAGAGATACATCAAAACTCAGTTTCGCAGTGCTCTGAAATTTCAGTGGGTGTGAATGATGTATGCAGGTGTGAATGATTCATGAAATATTAACAAAAAATATTGCATGCAAAATTTGGAGCCACAAAATAATTTGTATTAGCAATAAAAGGACACACAAAACAGTGAAAATTTGAATAACTGCTCTGAGTTAATGGGCATGGTGTAAATTAAAGATTGAATATGTACTGCACTTGAATGCTAAATCCTCCAAAATAATGAACAGGAAGAAATAGATACTATAACAAAAAAAAAAATTCCTGGTACACAGATGTACAGGGTGACTCTGATTTTCCATTACAGCAGCTATGCCATTATTCTCTAAAATCACAGGTA
Organism: Tetrax tetrax; assembly: GCA_009806455.1. NCBI lineage: Eukaryota > Metazoa > Chordata > Aves > Otidiformes > Otididae > Tetrax > Tetrax tetrax. Next base: position 75,685 of record WHYT01016271.1, read on the forward strand.
AGGAGATTATGACAATCTGAAAAGGAGGACTTGGTGATTTATTCATGCTCATCAAGCAACAATAGGCTTTGAAGAAAACCACTTCAGTCCATTTCTCATGAATGCCTTAAACACAGCCAGAAATTATGAAGATGGAAGACTAATTTCTAATGTACTGTAAGGAGTAATCTATAAGTTAATTTCACCTGCACTGTGCAAAGCATAGGTACCATTTATATATTGACTGGCATTATGTGACTTATGTTTTTGTGGATCTTTCATGAACTTTTTACAAGGCTCTTTCTCCTTCTTCCTTTTCAGTCTTTTCCTGCGTGAAAAGGTACCTTTCATGATGATTTTGTTGCAATGAAGAAAGGACAATTATGATCCTATTAGACTCAGGGCAGTTTTAGAACAAACTTAAGATGGTTTCAGTTTGCATTAAAACACCTGTAGGAGCTCTAATCTAGTTGTAGTCAACACTTTTTAACGGTGTTGATTCTATTATGCCTGAAAAAGTCCATAGAACAGTATTTAAGGAAAGGATATTCTTTTTAAAATATGTAGATATATACTGCAGCTAAAGGCCATTTCAAAGTCATATATAATCGTTTCAGTTCCTCATGAATTCACAAAAGCTTGAAAGCTGGATCCTCCAAAGTAGGATGACTCCTACTTTGACCACCACAGGACTCCTACTGTAATTAGTGGGCTAGGTGTTCTTGCAGACTGACACCTGACTAAGCCAACTGCTGAACTGACATGCACAGATTAAATCAAAGCCTGCTGAGGTTGATTGAGGTTTCTCTGAATTTTTATTCAGAAAGTAATATAAATCCATGCAGCAATACTAGCACGCCAAATTTCCATGAATCTGTGGCAATGCCTGACAGAAGCTAGTCCTGCTCTGCAGGAGAACATCCCAAGAAGAAAATATTTCATAATGCTCAGATAAGCTTTCTCTGCATCTCTAGCCAAGATTCCTTTACTTCTCAGGCTCTGCTGATTATTCAGCCTTTTTGCAAACACATGGTAATAAAAAAAACACAGAGCTGTTCTGCCCTTTTGTATGTGCACATTCCTCATGAACTGACACTTCCCTTTTTCCTGAGGAAAAAAAAAAAATTGTACTTTTATTGATTTACATTAATCAAAAGCTAAATAAAGAGAATATTTGTCTCATTTTCAGTTCAGAATAGAAAAAGTAATCTAAAGTATGATCAGTTAAAAAGTTAGACTTTAAAGTTGTTGAAAAAGCAAAATGTAACAAAGCACCATGATGATTTTCTTTCTTACAATCTAAGTGACCCCTCACATTGTAGGGGTTTTTTTGAGGTACTGGTTCAGCTCCACATATGTCAAGAAAGGATGTAAGTAAAACTGGGAATGTTATAAAGAAAGACATTTTGTAAGCAAATGTTGATTCATCAAAAATGAAGATTTCACAGAAACATCCATCTGTTTAAATGAGAACTTTAATGGGAATTATAGAACATCTGCTCAAAAAAAAAGCAGAGATGAAGAACAGCAATAAAGGCATTCTGACTAATTCATAAAAAAAGATGTGAACTCAAACTTCCCATGTCCTGGATGAATGTTATATGGAGAGGGGAAATACTCCCCTCCTCTCTTCCTAGCCATACTCCACTCCTAGGCCTATTCATAGGCCTTGCTTTCACTTCTCATTGAAGCAAATATCAAGAAATAATAATATATCTTTTTAAAGCATAATAAAACAAAATTCTTGTTTTCTGGACAATACCTACTATAACCAACAAGTTAAAGCTGCCTTTTGAACATATTTTCTCAAGGAGTCTGAAGATACTTACATTTACATCTACCAAGATCCAAAATCAAAGTGCAGATATATGAATATAGTATTTCAAATGCCATTTTATCAAAAATGATAGAAGCACCAATAAAGTTTCTGAACTTTTGGCAAGCTTCATAGATAACATTCAGATTTGATTTTTTAATAGGGGAATACTCACACCCCTGTATTGCACCCCCTAGAGATAAGAGTCTCTTATGTGATTATAGAACAGGTCCATAATGACAGTCATGGTTCTTGGTACACTGAATGTGAACAATCATGTCTTTCAAGGAAATACATTGCACAAACACTAGAGTGACTGATGTCATATAAATTCCTAAGCGCATGCAAAAAAAATTGGAATCAAAACAAGAACTAGCTGAAAAAAATAACTTCACTACCTGGTGTACAGGTATATATTTTCTATAAATGTCTACATATTTTTGGCAGAAAATTATCATCTATCACAAACACTTGTTTCCATTATTCCTAAAGAATGCATTGAATACTTCCTACTAATACAGACAAAAATAGTTACCTGTAGTTCCCCATGTGTCTATTTTCATGCTCTTCTTTGGAAATCTGTTTACGTACTTGTGCAAGTCTTTCTTTCTACAAATCAAGAAAATAAGACAATTAAAACAAAGAGAGCATAAGATAGGGACAAGAAACAACACTTTTTTTTCCTTCCTACCAGTTCTTCTTTTCTCCTTTCCAGTGTGTGGCGCTGCTTCTCCCATTCTGAGGAACCTGGCAACAGTTTTTTCATTGAACCTTGGCCATACAGTCTTTTTTGAGCCTCAGCTTTCTGTTGAGCTAAATTTCTCCTTTTGTCACTTGTCCTGAAACACAGATTATATTAAAATATGTCAATCCAATGCAGCTGAGATGAGATGCACTTTCATCTCAATTATATCCTCTCTATTTCCCAGTCATGTGCAGTTTATGATCTAAAATTAAAATTGAAACATTCGTTAAGAATTTTTTAAAAATATTAACTTTTATTGCTACAATAGTTTCACATTTTAAGGTGTACTATAATGAGTCTATATTATAATTTAATGTAAAACATGGTTCTATTTTCCTGAAATGGAGATTTTTTTCCAACATATCCCAACTACAAAGTTTTCCTGTAAAGGTGTATGGCTTTTAACTGTATGTGAAACTATCACCAAAGTAAATTTCCTGCATGGCCATATGCCCGTGACTGCACTCATATTCCCACTTTGTTTGAAAAATCATTTTAAAAAAAAAGGATTAAAATTACTACTATCACTCATTTTTTGCAAGCACATGAGCAAGAAGAAAAATTGAATTTGGGTTAATTTCAATAGCAAAATTGACAGCAGAGGAAACATTTGCATTTTGAAAACATTAAGATGGGGGAAAAAAAAAAGTCTTCATTTTCTGCTAGTCCAGTTCAAATTAAAAAATAAAAAATAAAAATAAATGAAAGCAACAAAAAGAGAGTCAGACTGAAGAAAAGAGGACAAGTTTACCGTATGTTGAGAAGCTTTAATGCATTTAGCAGAACGCCTTTTTTTACATCATAGTCTATTTTTTGATCGGTTCCAAAGCTTGGGGCACGATTAATCTGAAAAAAACAAGATACAGAATACTCAAGAATGTTCAGGTTCACTGGGAACACATCTATTGTAACAGGAGAAATCATCATTCAAACCAGCTGAGATTAAGAGAATACATGTTGAGAAGCTCACTTCCATTTGTATTTTTTAAAAAATAGACCATTTTGTATCACAGATATTGGGAGCCAGGAGATGTACATTTTAGCCAACAATTCATCCGGACTCCTACAATGAACACCCTTCAAGTACTGGCACTGTGAATCCAGTCTAATCTGTTCTTGGTTGCTGCAACCAGAAAATTTACCACACAAAGTGCTGTTAAACACATCATAACAGACTATGAACCATGCTACAGTAGTCCAGTACAGGAAGAGTTAAATTTTTTCCCAGTCTGAAAGCAATTGTCGATACATCTCTTAAAAGTAACCACTATATAAGGACAGAAAGAGGCTCTAACTCAAAGAGGTCTTAAGTATATTTAAATAACTATTCAGATACACTTTACAGCATCATCTAGAGATCTAAGGTATTAAATCAGTACATAGTTTGCAAACATAAAATAATTAACAGTCTCAGTAACAGAAAGTTTACAAGCTAAGTACAAAATAAGATATTAAAATGTTATAAATACAGAGAAACAAGGGAAATGCAACTGGGAATCAGCGAGACTAAATCACACCCTTAACAGCCAGGAGTCTCAACCAACCACCATATAACCACTGCCAAGCTTCAGAGCCCCTGGAGAAGAACTTCAGTTTTCAGAAAGTTTTGTGAAGGGATAATGAAGTAGCTGCATCAACATCTCTAGGAACATCTTCCAAGCTGGTATCAAAACTTATCAATGAGCAACGGGTGCTAATGAGAGGCAGGAATCTCACCTTGTGAATGAGCGGTGCTGGTTACAGAAGTGACAGATATTAAAGAGCTTCAGAAGTGAAAACTAATACCTTACGCTCCATGTGAATAAGAAGGGAATACAGTTAGTATGTTCAAAGCAGAGGCAAAAACGGTTCATTAAAATCGTGTTTTAACACTTCAGATACATTAGAGCATCATAGAGCCTCTGCAGCTATGGGACACAACTATTCTGGCCAGTGAGCCACCAACTCTCCTGTTGCTGACTCCCAGTGCCCCATCACTTATGCTTACAAGCCAAAAGGTACCTTTTTCTTTGAGAATCAGTTTGTTTGCTGGTTTTGCAGACAGCAAATGAGCAATGAGATCTGATGTTGAAAGAAAAATCACTAAAATCCAGCAGAAATACTGAAAAAGTTTATACATAGTCTTTTTTGGAAGACTTTCATCCAAATATTTAATTGACCTACCTCCTTAGACTGACCTGTTCATCTCCTATCACATCACAAAGGCTAATTTTTTTTTTTTTTCCGTACTGTGATAGTACCAACATTTATTGAGATTCTTTTTTAAAAAAAATGTTAATATGTTCCACTTGCAGCTAAGCAAACATGTAAGCATACAGAGAAATAAGCACAAAGATTAAAATCCTGTTCTCCATCATTTCATTAGAGAATACTGGCAGTTGACAAGACGACAGACACATTGCATCTCATTTTCAACATGAAGTTTAAACAGAACACTTTAACTAGAGCTGCACTGATTAAATACAGCTGATAACTAAGTTAGAAATATTCTGATTTTGAGATATCATGTTGTCTAATCCAGGAAGGATTTATGTATGTTTAAAAACTTATACATGAAGATCCAACATGGAGCTTTATGTTTTAGTCCAGCAAATACCTACATACACAAAAAGCCCACTGGTCTGAAACAAAGGAGACAAATTCAAGCCCCAACTCATTATTCAGGAGAAATGTCAGATATCGAACAAAATTATTTTCTGTACCTTGTATTGAATTTTTTACTCCATATGAACATACACCAACTAACAATATTCTACTTTGAAATAATGTTTTTGAATGCATTAAAACAGGTGCACAGACAGAAATACATTTATTAAAACTTACAACAAATTAATTTATAATTTTTTTATGTACACCAAATTCTTAAATCCCGTGAGACTGCAGTTAGATACAAGGACTTATCTGGAACATGTAAAATGCTATGCTGGTCCAATAAGGAATTCCTAGAGATGCACAGACACATGCTAACACAGCACTGAAGCATCCAACTTGAGAGCATACAAAAGTGCACACTGTTGTATTATATTTGGTTTAGGCACTTCCTAGATTTACAATTTGATGTATAACACTGGGCATAAACTCTGGATTAACAAAAATGTTACAAATACGTGTTACTTATATGAGCACCAGTGAGAATTAACGCTATGAAAATTGTAAAATAATTTAAATAACAGTTTCTCTCCTACAGGGTGAATTTTGCCAAATATCTGCATCTGGCACTCTGAACAAACAAAACCATACTGACTGTGTTTATTAAGTAGAAAATTAAAGTGGGGTTAGGAAAGATCTAAGAAGGCATTTGAAATGCTATTATGAACCAAAATGCTATTATGAGACATTACACAATCACCCCATATTAAGGTTTCTGTCACGGCAACACAGTCATTTAAGAGGCTGAAAAGCTACAGTATTCATAATTAAACCGGAGTACTGCTGTATCATCTGCATGCTCAATTTTTTTGACATACCGTTCATGACTAATGTTTGAGATCCCAGTTCTACTGTGACTTCAATCCTGAAGAGTAACCAGAGGTGCAATAAAAACAGACATCCAGTTCTGGATAGCAATTGCAAACTTGGCTTGGTGCAATAGTTTCAGGTAGTAGCAGATGCAGGTCCAGTACAAATAAAATCCAAGCAACTGGGTACCTCAGAAAGTTAATACTTAGAAAGCAGGTGTGAATTTAAAGTTATTAGCTATTCCATACTAACTGTCCACGTGCATACTTCAACTCCCTCTTCATTTAGTATGACTACATGCAAGGATGCTTCACTAGCAAACTTTTCTCTTTAACCTGCTTTATCTGTTCCATGCATCTCCCTTCCTAAAATGGAAACTTCAAGAGGCAGTCTTGACAGCTGACCTTAAATGTCAGCTAAAAAGTTTACTTATCAGTAAGCGTGGATGGAGTTATGCAAGGTATAAAAACGGGGAATATCTCCAGCATTCCTACCCAAACTTTCATAACCTGAACCCTGCTTAATCTAGCTGAATACCTTCCATGATCAGCACTATGCAGCTCTCTGGTTGAATCTTCTCAGAAGGATTTTATAACACTAATTCTGGAGCTATGGCAGTGTCATGCATTAGGTTTCTTTGTATAAACTATCTTCAAAACTTAAAACTTTCTCATCTGTTCTATACAGCTATGCACAGAAAAGAAAAACTGCTTAATAAAGAAATACAGTATTCCTCTATATAGACTCCCGGAAATAGTGTTTCTCACATTTATTATTTTTACAATATCACAGTTTTATCTCCCATATATCTGCTTTACTGGTGATGATACTGTAGCTTCTTTACTTCCTATGACTTTTCAATAGCTATAAAACTGAATTGTCCACATAAGTTTAATTCCTCTAACTGAAGTCTTCAGCATCAATTTCATAATTAAAATTTCACTGAATATAGCACATACAATTAATCAAACTGCTTGTAAGCACAGCAGTTGCATAGCTCTGTGTATTTCATAATTACATACTTGTCAGTAGAAGACCTCAAATCTGTAAGGCTTAAATTAAGCAGGAGTTAATGTACCTTCTGTGAAGGCTCCCATCCACAGTTACATTTGCAAAGGATTCTGATTTTACAAAAACTAAACTCTGTAAATGTGTAAATACATCCTTTTATTCTTCATCAAGACACAAGATAAATTTCAGCCTCACACTTCATATCTCTTAAAAAAAAAAAAAACAAACAGTCAGTCACCTCCCTCTGCTGCAGCCTAATAGTATGGAGTAGGAAAATAAATTTTCCACTATCTGTCACATACACCTATTGAAAAGACCTTTCAAATAAAAAGAAAGATTACATGTGACTTTATAAACCTAAAATCAATTGAATAAAATATGACATCTTTTCAATAGCAGGGATCTAATCTCTGTTCAATCTGTAGGACAGCATGAATGTTCTGGAAGGGATCTCATTCTTTATTGAAGTGATTGAGATGGCTAACAATAGAATTCAAAAGCAAAAGAAATTTATAAGCCATAAAAACCCTATTACACAAAGTGCCTTTAGTGGCTATCATTGAGCAGATATTTGATTAGAGACAATCATGAAGTTCATTCTAATCACTCATTTCTAAACCTCACAAATTGCGAGAGTGCTTACCCCCTTTTCTTAGCTTAAACAGAAGGCTGATTTTCCATGGCAGTTTAAACTAAGACAAATCCAAGCTGTCATATTCTCCCTGCTTCATTGTTTTGGCGCTGGGGTTCACAGAGAGCAAGGAAGCTGATCCAAATGATTAACATGAAGATTAATTTCACCAAAAATTATTTTTTATTGGTCCTTCATCATTTCAGGAAGGAATCCTACGAGCACCAGTGCCATCACAGGGAAGGGGGCTGGGAGCACGCCTTCAACAAAGGACAGGAGGAGGGCAGAGATCTTGCAGCCGGAACATTGATCAGATTAAACGCCACAGATCTGCCTCATACAGGTGCAGTTTCACATTTAACCCAGTCCAGTGCGACTGAAGGCTGCCAGAAAGGACTGGTGCTGCCCCACTCTTAGTCTTACCTTCATGTCACTCCCCTCTTCCCTGCGCCAGACCAAGGTTGTGAAGTCCCTGCACAAGGAAGTTCGGCAGGCTGATCTAGTATAAAATTATGGTTGGCTTGGAATGGTAAACGAGAGGTTCATACAAACAGCAACGAGAAACATCTCATCCAATAGGTATGACCACCAGCTAGAGGCAAGTTGCTAGATCAGCTCTTTGGGCAACTGCCCACTGTAACACCATATTATACGTTAAATCAAACTATAGTCTTTTTCACTCTTTATTCACTGGAAAAGCAAGAAGAGTAGAAGTTACTACTGAAGGCAAATATTGAGACAGTTAAAGCCATGTGTGCTTAGTGGAATCACTGCTACTGTTTGAGAGAAAAGAGAATTCATGTGCAAGCAGAGAGAGGAAAAAACCAGCAGACAGCAGGAGAAAGAGCCCCAAAAATGGCTCTCCAAGGCAACAGAGGGATAGGCCACTTGGGCACAAAAATCACTGAAAGGAATTCTTCTTTGTTATAAATAAATAAAATTTAAAAGAAGGAAAGGATTGAACCAAAGAGCTAGATGAGTAGTCTCACCAGCTGCTCCTCCTAACAGTAACCGGAAAGGTTCTAAATATTGCTAAACTCTTGAGTCAAGGGGCAACTGAGCTTTTACAGCTTTTCTTTCATACATATCTGTATATATACTCATCACGCAATTGAAATGCGGACCTTGCTGAAGACCATGGGCGGCCAGCGTTAATGGCGCACTGTGCTCACCTAACCGATCGTTAATGCCTGTGTGCCACTCCGTTGTTAACACTGCCTCATTGACAGATACAGAAGTGCTTTGTGAAACATATAAAGTTTTTATTGAAAAATATGAGTAAAATAGGTGCTCTATGTTGCAAAACTACAAAGAAAATAAATTGTTCCTTTTCAAATTGGCAATAAGCTTCAATAGAGGCTTTAACAAAATGTTAGTTAAATCAATAATATTTGAAAAATCCAGTGCTTTTATAGAGATTTATTTTCAGGTTTCATTATGTTTTTATAGGCTTTTGGAGTAGAAGAATGGGAATTTCCTACCCTTAAAATTTATATTTACAATGCTCAGAATTAAATTTATCAATTACCTATTTCTGGACATAATGTTAATAATTCTACTTTACACAATAATTTAATTATTGTGATATTACTTTTTAAATTTTTCTCATTTGGACTTCATATAACTTTAAGTCCGCAGTTAGATCCCACTCTTTCCAGGCAAAACAAATCCAGTTCACCCAGCTCCTCCTCACGCAGCATGTGCTCCAGCCCTCTAAGCATCTTGGCACCTTTCAGTTTGTCGATGTCTCTCCCTTACTCTGGAGAACAAAACTGGACAAAATATTCCAGGCGTGGCCTCACAAGTGCTAAATAGATCATTGCCATCAATCTGTGGGTCCAGTTAGCCAACATCACTGTAAGTACACACTGTTGACTCACGCTCAACACTTTGAGAGAGATAAGGTGTGACTGAATCTGGTTTATTTTGCCAAAGGTTGGTCACTTTCCATAAACCATGTTGCAGAATGAGGTGCAGAACTTAACCTCAAATAAAAAAAAAAGATTATTTTTATGCAGCAACTTTATGAAAAAAAATGATATCACAGGAGCAATTCAAGCGCCAGTGAAACACAATGACATACATTTGAAAAGTACGTCATCATAGCTGTAGCCTAAATAGTATAAGAAACGCAAATACCGTTACCCTATATATTCAGCTGCTTGATATCTGCATATAATTTTACTCACATAAGGTGCTAAATACTGGCTATATGGAACAAAGTGTCTTGCTTTGTCAAATGTGATCATGGGTAAGAAGTCTTGGGCAAAAACTCTATGTTAAGAACTCTGCTTTTCCTTGAAAATGTCCCTTAAAATAAAGTATTGGCCCTTATTTATCATGTGGCTATCCCTTGTTTCCAGACAAGAAAGATGGTTGCTGACTGATCTGTAAGACAGCAGTGTTGTAAAGTAATCTTGATAATGTACGAGTGACACCATCACAATAAGTATTTAAAACAACTGGTTGCCAAACCATTGTACATGTATCTGTCTGCTGAGAGACAGTTATTTAGAGTTTAATGACCTGATAACTGGGACACACACATGGCTAGGTTGTATTAATATAGCATCAGTAATTTTATCAGGAAGGCACATCTTGAAGATTGTTGACAAAACCAGGATCCTATGAGGGGCCCCAAAAGTGCAAGTAGATGATGATAACAAAGGCCTTGAAAGTCCAGAGACTCTGAGATATACACCGATCACAGCAGCCAAGTAGTGTTCACTGCAGGAATGCAACTTGTGAGCTAGATAACAGTGCATTCAGGGATAACAAAGAGAAGACCGAGCAGAATCCAGGAAATGTAAAACAAATCACTCATGGCAAAACTTGGAGACAATGCAAAATTGCTGGCCAGTGATTAAACAGCCAGAAAGTGGTCGGTGGCAGCAAACATACAAAAACAACCCCAAGTGAAGCTAAGAGCAAAGAGGAGAAACCTTCACCATCAACACTGTGTCCTTCCCAGTGAAGAACACAAGACACCAGCAACTTGCTATAACCACCTACCCATCTTTTTTTAGAGAAGTAGACCTCTCCTGTCCCTTGCTGGTCTTTGGCTTGGGCACAAGCAGGGCAAACATACCAGAAGAGAAAGGAGTAAATGCCAGAAAGCTTGTGTATGTGAGCTTTAACTACTTCATTAATAGGATTTAGAAATAATTTGATACTTTGGCCTAAAATGTTCAACGTCCTTTTAACCGGACGAATAACGAAGTTTTGAATAGATTTTGCTAGTTCAGATACACTAAATAATAAATTTGTGGATCTGTATATAAGGTGAATTTCTCTCACACATATAAATTGAAAGGGAAGCTAGGCACCCTGCACTTGAGGCAGTTATTAAGATGTGAACTTTTTCTCCAAGAATCACAACTTCGTGATCCCAACTGGATATAATGAGGTCAAACAAGGCTGCAGTCCATCCAAGAACTTCAACTGCATGACTTTGCAATGTACATAAAATAACCCAGCTTGGAAATTTTGGTCAAAAAAGAGTAAAACTGGATTTTCTGGGCACAGAAGGGAGATCTAGGTAGGTGCTACTCAGAAAGGATGGAGGCTACTGGGACTGCACAGACGCTTGCCAGAAACATTTGGTGCCACAAGATGGCAATCACGCATTTCCCACAGCCCTCATTTCAGTAGAAGGTTCCGGAAGTTCAGTGGCATCAAGGAACGCAAGAGCTACGTCGCATCAGGGCAATATAAACAACAGTCATCTCAGGGAAGCAGAGTCATTGTTATGTTGCATAATTTATTTCTTAGACTAGTTTATTAAGCTATCTTTATAGCAGAAAAGCTACAAGATCTATGGAAACATGAAACTAGATCTACCATCCTAATTCTATTTTGGCGATTTTCCCATAACACTGGGAACATTCAGAGCCTTGTGATTAGTACTTGTTACCACTGTTAGAAAGAATGATTCACTCCCCTAAGGGAGGTTTGGCAAGAGGGAAATGGTGGGAAAAGATAAGAGTGGAAAGCTGGGGAAGATGCCAAAACTGGTTTAGGAGAAAAAGAAAAAAAAATACACACAGATACACATATATATGCACACACAGAGAGTGTATATATATTATCTATAGTGTGTGTATATATACACAATGCATATTTGATCTTCACTACACTACACATAGTATACATTCTGTGTATGCATATATATACACATCCTGTGTGTTTGTTGTAAGAGTGCTGAAAAAAAAACAAGCACAGTAAAATCTAGTGGACGAGTATAGAAACTGAAGTACTAAGTTTCAAAGTTTGAAATTTCTGTTAGCTTAGTTCAATGTCTGGAAAAATAAGTTGAAGGATACCTGTACCACCAAACCAGAAAAGGAAATATCAGACTTCTGTATTTAAAAGAAATAACACAACTCGAAGTTCTGAAGTATTCTCCAGCAACTCAAAATACCAGAGTAGCATTTACTACTTTATGAGATCCCTCCCTCACAAACAAGGCATCTGGGATAGTATGATTCTCCCCTGAGACCCATTATCATAAATGGTGAATTAAATCCCCTAAAATCTCCATACTGCATGTAAACATCCATGAAGATAGAGGGGTGTCCTTCAGAATGGATTCATTACCATCTGAGGCTGACTCACCATCTCTCACAGAAGAGATCTGTTACCATTTGCCACAAGGCTGCATGAAATGCATACACAGACCAACTCCAGTCTGTACTTGAACAACTACATACACTTATACGCAAGCTACAGGCAATCTACAGATGATAATCTGGAAGTATAGAGCCAAATCAAAGGAATAGTAGGCTTTGCCCAACAAAACTAGAAGATATCAATGCAGTACAGACTAAGTTCATGTCATGTGCTGCTTTTGGCTAGCACATCAAAGTCAGCAAATATGCCTATGTCTGCATGGCAACAGTGAAGGAATTTATATTTTTCTAATTAAAATTATACTTAACCTCTGAGAGAAATAAGCACAACAAAACAAATATTGACAGCATTACTGGCCTGAGAACAAGGTTATAATTCAGTAAATTAATTGTAAACATTTTGCTCATCGATAGCAACATCATATTAATTACGTATTATCAATAGGCAGATATATTTTGCTTTTTTCCTCCAGCTGTACAGTCTCCCAAACTGTTAACATAATTATACAAGCTGAAAAAAGATAACTCCATGTATATGTTATTAATACTGTAAGGAGGCAGAATAGACAAAACTCAAACATTCCTGCTTGAAAATATGTTCAAGCCTCACTTAGGCTTAACTGTACCAGCAACATGTCAGAGCAGAAAGATTTCTTCCTGTCCAATCACGCCAATTGTGTGACAGCATTTCATGTATACTGAATTAGTTTCCTCTGTTCATGTGGATGCTTTTAAAAGCCAGAAGAGAGGAGAAGAACACGTATCCCCCCAAAAAAAAACCCCAAAACAAAACAAAAAAAAAAGACCATACATTCACAAAAATTTCCAGAGCCACATACAGAGCCATACTCATGAGGGAAATCTATGTAGCATCCAATTGCTATAAACAAGGTCCTTCAGCTACATTAACTGAATTAACATCACATTTCTCATTCAACTTTCAAAATCATCTGAAATGCAAGATTCCTCCAGGAAGGCAATTACCTTTATCTGAGTCTCCAAAAATCACTGCAGCTGCCCATATGGATGCTGCAGAAAAAGCACCATCATCAACAGTACCTCCTGCAAGGCACAGATTTTCTTTGGAAATTTTCTTACACAGATATGGATTCAGCTGGGAGTTAGTTAACTTTACTTTTAAAAATTTACTTTACTTTTTTGTTTAAAGAGGTTTACCTCTAGGAGCCATGGTTTTAGTTTTCTGTCCAGCAGAATATCAAATCCCAGGACTTCAAAGCAGACACTGTCACTTCCTGGTGCTTGCCCTGGCCTGCACATGCGATAAGCATGAAGAACATGTGGCTCCGCAACTATGAGCGTCTTCACTACTAACTCCTGTGGGGATTTTTTTCAGAAAAATTCATCAGGAGAGAAGACAGAAGTATATATTTACTAATGCATTTCATACTTTAACCTTTTAAATTCCATTAAAGTATCTACTAAAAAAAGATTTTAAATACCAAATAAATGATCTATAATAGATAAATAAACTACTCCTATGGAGTAATAGATATTTTTTTTTAAATAGCTCTAGAGTTTATTGTTATACTTTCCATAGTATATACATACTTTTAGATAAGTAATAACTTAAATGCTAAAGGTATATCAGGAACAAAGTATAGTATAGACAATTTTCACCCATTTCATTTTGCAATATAATTTTCAATAAATATTCTCAGAATCAGACGTACAGATGATGCCTAAACTCTAACAATCTCAGACCTGTTCCTCACCTAAAGACACCTGTAACTTCAGTGGTGCAAGTTCCGGTCCACACATATATGCACATATATGCAACACTGTGTACAATTTTGTAAATATTCACACATAAAATTCACTTTATACTCCAGAAAAGTCTCCAAGAATTTAAATGAGATTGTTCCTTTGCATCATATCACTTATGAGAATAACTGTTTGAAAAGGCTTTTGTTCCTCAGAAGAAGTTTAACACTAAATTTATACTCAAACTTTGAATTTGAATTTAGCCTTTTAAAAACGATAATCATAATTTATAGTATGTCCTTTTGGCATGCATTGCTGAGAATTCAGATTGATAAAGTTTCAAAAATCATTCTGGATTCCAGTAAAGTGGATGGCAGAAACAATTAATTTTCCAATAATTTACAAACATAAAATAAAGTGTATTAATTTTATCTTACTGAAATATCACTCCAGAATTTGGAGACATCAAGATTATTTGTTTCTAGAAACTCAGTAAACCATTTTATGGAGCGTTTGCTTCCTTTGTCTTCTGTTTCATCCCGTTCAAAGTGTTCATTATGTTTATTGACAGAGTAGTTCGTCAGATGCATATACAATTGACTCTAAAAAAAGAGAGAAAAGACATTAAACCCCCCTTAAATACAAATCTAGAATCATCAATTCAAAATAATTAAAAGCAAAAATATGTTAAATCAATAATGACATAATCAAACAGTTCCTATTTGTCGATAACACTATGTGCAGATTTAGTGTTTCTGATTCTTGGAGATTTCATCTAGAGAATGTTCTAGCCTTCTTATAACAAACCTGTGCTTGTATTTAAGCCAGCTGCAGTCAACCAATCTACCACTCAACATCTGGTTAGGCAATATATCTGCCATTTTTACAGGTCTGTATGTAAACAACTACCTACAAAAGTGAAGAGCAATTATCATAACTTACAGAATGATTACATTCTACAAGAAGCAAACAATAAAGATGGTATTTTGAAGTGCTAAAAAACACTCTGGCATCTGTTTCATAGACAATCCCACATTTCAGTTTTCACTGTAGTTTATTTATGAGAAATCTCCTCATGATAGTGATACTTTAAAATATCTTTTACATATAAACTCATCTGCTATGTTGGTATCTGCCAAAATTGCTCATTTTATCTGGCTGGCAGCCATACATCAGAGGGAGGTAAATTTCAAGATATAGATGACATAAATGAGTGACTGCTAGAGTTCCTTTGTGGTGCAAAATGTCACCAGCAATAGATTCGTGTTATCAGGTGCATTTAAAAAAAAAAAAAAAACAAACCAAACCACACAATCTTTCCAAGGCCAATTTATAAACCATTATTTATATATTTACATTATCTTCCAGTACATATATTAATTCAGCTTTCCACCTACACTACCATGATGACTGTCCTCATCATAATGACAGTTCTCTGTCAGGTTTGATTCCTTGCTTAAGTGTAGTTGATGTTCTCAGCGGACCATAAGCCTTCTGTTCCAATTCCTTTTTTATAAGATAGCCAATAGATAACACAAGCCTTCTCCTGTCATTTATCTCACTGCACTTACTTATGTTTAAAAAAACGTAATGAAATTAACAAAACAAATTAACTTAATTGCAGGCTATTTAAAAATATATTGTATTAGCACTACAAGTAATTAATTTCTCCCATGGCCTCCAGTTACTGCTTTGAGAACCATTCTGAAACCTTTTCTTTTTTTTCAGTGTCATCTTTCAATGAAATTCAAATTATTTCAGACAAAAGCAATTCTTTTTCAGACTATAAAAAAAATTGAAGTGTTTTTAGAACATTTGTTAAGCATTTGAACAAATCTTTAGTCTGAAGTTCTCTGGAACAATGTCACTGTGGAACAATGACATCCAAAGAACAATGTCATTAGTATAAGCCAGGTTATTTCATACAATAGACAAACTATAACATGAACAGTTATGAGAACACAGAAACAACTGCCTGTTCTGTTTATCCGCTCAGAGCATATTTCAGTGCTGCTAATGCTGAGATTAGTAACAATAAAAAAATATTAAAAGCAAACTATTCCAAATATAATATTGGAACTCTTCCAAATATGCCATTTGTACTGGCTTCAAAATTGTACCTGCATTTTTCAAAGGAGCACTAAGAGACAATCACAATTTTAAGTGACAAGTAGGAAAAAAAAAAGGCTCTCCATGTGTTGTCTATTGCATAATTACACGGAAGCAGCTCTAAGAGTACATGGTATGGAAAAGGAAAGAGACAATAGCAACAGAGTACAGAGTGAGGTGTAAGAATCTCAAATCTACTGATGCCTCCCAATACTTCAAATCCACTATGTATTTAACAAACATCTGCATTTTGGTCTGTGCATCTTGACTGACATCTTTTGCTTTCTTTTAGGAAATATTTAAACTGTTTAGCATACATACATGCAAACTCATATAAAATTTTTAACCATAAGCAATAATATGACTATACTTGTGATTTTGATAGAAAAGCATGAGTTAAATATTTTTCTTTTTTTTCTCTTCAAGCGGCAATGTAAAAATTCAGCCAAATGAATACCAAATTAAATCTCACGTCACAATTTATTTTATTTTACCTCCTCCAACACTACACAAGCAAAATTATACATGCATAAGCAATACATTGGAATGAACTCCAACTTACCAAATTTGAGTCACTGGGGGGATGATACTTTTCTGTGCCCATTCTCACCAGTCCATCATGATATAAAAATACTTTTAATGGATCACAAGAAGTTACAAGAATATACACACGTAAATCAAACTTGTAGCCTTCCATAAGAAATGGCTTGTCAAGATATTCCTGAACAATCAGGTGATCCTGAGCTTGTAACTTTTCTCCATTTCTTATTAAAGAGATTCTGGTAAAAACAAAAGTTATTTTAAGAACATAGCACTTTGACATTGCTCTTTGAAATAGATTTTCATGGTCACCCAGCCAGGCAGTCAGGCTAAAGTCTACCTGGAGAGACTTACATATCTGATTTGTAGAGAAAAAGTGCCATTTCCTTACATGGCTTTTGGTTTCCTGTCCTATATGGTGCTTCACTGGATAAAAAAAAAAGGCAATGAGCCATTTCAAAATAACTTTCTGCTTCCTTTGATTCAACAATTTGTAATAATGGGTTCCCTCTACACTTAGAAATTGTTTGGCAGAATGAACAGCCTCCAGCTTTTGTAATTATTCTTCCCCAAGCAGCTCTAAAAATAGGCTTCCAGTCTTTCTTTGTCACAACTTCTGCCCGAGGTGCAGGTTGCAAAGAACTTCCAGGGCTAACCTGACTCAGTGATGAGGTTTGCGAAACAGGACACTCGTACAACTAAGGATGGCCTAGTTTCACCACATCAGAATAAAAAATGGTTTATATACAGACTATAAACTGGTAGTCACTAACTACACAGACATTTGAATAACTGTAATAGCTAATATTATCCAGTCAACATCATTATTAACCCTAAATTCCCATAGCTTTGTTGCCTTAATCTTACCCTCTATTATTTATGAAACATTTCAGTGTTCTGGTGCTGAATACTCCTAAGATACTAAATTACTTTCCAGGCATTTCTCTGAAATATGCTGCTACATTTCCCTTCACCTTATATTTGCCCTTATCAAGCAGGTGGAAAAATAAGGAAATTGAAATGTTTGGGGGCTTTACTGTTACAGTGATTCTGATATATTTTTAATAATTAAGAGCTTTACTATACTGTATAATCCAAATTTATATTAAAAGCAATAAAAGCTAAAAGTGAAATATATAAAACCAAGAGCAGAGTCAAGAATGAAATTGCAATATTTACTTCATTGTTTTTTACTGTGCAGCCCTGTCACAGGTAAAGCCATTTCAACTCAACTGCAGGTTGCAGTCTCTGCAGGGGTGTCACCTCCTTCCAAGTGTGCAGATCCAGTCGCATTCCCAACAGCATCTCTCCTGTTTCTCCTACACCTTGTGTTTGTCACTCAAATATGTTTGTGCTTCTCTGATTGGCTTTAGTTTTTGCAGACAATCGGATGGTTGAGTGAGTTTCAGAGCTGTCAAAAATCCTGACCTTCTCCCACACATGACACCCCTGCATCCCCCAACCACCAAAACCCTGCCATTTATGCCCAGTACAATCACACTTCATGAAGTCTAAGTACAAAGATTAATAAATATATTCTTTAGATAAATTCACAATAAAAATAATCCTGATCTTAAGAATTATTTGAGCCTCATCAGAAAATGTATTCTCTAATTATGCTGCATTCAGAATAACATTAAAACACCACTTCCATTTAGTTTTATATTTTAGCTGTTTCTGCTCCTTAAGCCTTCACCCAATACATGATCTTTCTTATACTGATCGTAGAACTTTAACTACAGGCTTCTTACTAATACACAGCTTCTGTTAATTTTGAAAATAGCACTGGATTTCACCTTTAATGGCTAAGAAGACTGAAGTTAACATGGAACTTACCCATGTCCCATTGCACCATTAGCTGGTTTGACTATAAAAGTTTTCTGTCTACGTTTCTTCTTCAGTTCTTTTACATAGTTCTGAAACTGTGTATATTCTGCAGGGAAGATCCATGTTCGAGGAATAAAACTATACTCCTGAGGCTGACTCTTGATCATTCTGCAAGAAAGTGTAATTGAGTTAAAATCTTTTAACTACTTTGATGTCTCAATCCTCATGATTAAAAAGCATTTACAATAATTTGACAAGGAAACTTCTTTAGCAAAATGCTAAACTTCTGCAGTTGTTTAAGAATAATTAGAATTCTCTAACATATTCATATGCATACTTTAAGAACAACAAAAGAAGACTACCTTGTGCATTTTTGCTTATTATCATATTTGCTTATTATGTTACTGGCATCCATCTCATTTCTTGGCATCCATCTCACTCCTGTTATAGTCTTATTCAGTTACTCAGATGATTTAATGCTATTCTTGTTCTTAGAAATATTAAACTTACAATAGACCATGTGATTATAGATCTTTTCCTGTTAATAGACTCTTGGATTCCTCTGGTTTGTTTTGGGTTTTTTTTTTCCTTTTGCAGAGGTGGGGATATTTGGCAAGTTTCACATTGGTATGTATTTGGGGAGGTGTGAGGATCAACACACACACAAAAAAAAAGAGAACCTGGGATATCTGGGGCTTCTTCATGGGTGCAAAAAATCTTAATATCAAGGACCGAATTTAAAATTAAAATGGAAGCAATTTAAGAAGAATTTAATACGGGTTAACAACCAAGTTATAGGAGCAATGTGCACTTGTTGGTACTATGCAGACTGGTATGCCATATTCCCAGCAGAACAAATGTAGTCTTTGCTGAGTTAAATACTAGTGCAGCTAGCTTGTTTCAGGTACTCAGAATGCCTGAAACTTCATGCATAACCTCATATGAAGTTAGCTCAGGTAATTCAGAACTATTCTGTAGCATAGGGACACACCTAAAATACAAATATCCACAGAACAACAGAAAGTGACTAGTTGTTTAAGGGAACTTTCTAGGTGAGTTAATTACTTCTAACTTTGATTTTTTTTTTTTTAATGGCACTAGGATTAATTTTAATATTTTTAATTTATTACAGATTTAGGTATACTTCTACTTTTGTAATGGAAACTCACAGAATCAGGATAACTTAAATGTAAAAGAGACTTACAATCTAAATTAAATTTTTCGTTTCTACTATGAGCCTACATAATACTCCTGATGCAGCATAAGACGCTTTGTCTTTAAGTGGCTAAATTCTAATGGAAAAAACAGAGCTGCCAACCACATCTGTAAGGCTAGAACTGTAGCCAAGCCCCACTGGTATAATAGATACACTGTCACCAAATTGTTTAGCCAACTACCCAGCAAACACTCTGCAGAAACCACAATAGCTACAGTAGTCTTGAAGTACTGCATGAGGTTCAGTGCTTCTGCAGCTTCATTGTAACTATTATTTTTACAAATCTGATTTTATGAAAGCCACCAAATATTCACTGAAAAGTTTTCAAAAACATAAATAGATGTAATTCATGATTCATGTGTATTTTTAAACTATTCTTCATGTAATATATATTTACAAGTGTTATTACCTTGCTAACTGAATAGCTTATCTAGGCAGAAATTATCCTATTTTTAGGGAAAAAGCAATTTCTGTGTTAGTTTCCATCCCTCTCCAATTATTTATCATAAGCATCCTGAAGTGTTACATGACAGAGATTTGTTATTTAACTTACTCAGAGGTTTCAATACACATACTCTGTATTCAATTAATGTAGCTTCGTAGTATTCTAGATATATTAATATTATTTTGTAACTGCAAGTAACTGCATCAGTTCTATATGTCTTTTTTCTATCTTATGCATAACTGTGTAGACTACAAACACTTAATATGAAGCAGAATACTTAACCATTGTTTACAAGTTCTGGTGCTCACTAAAACTTTCAACAGAAGAATTCAGCTCTGTTCTTTCCCTTGTTGGCCCTATTCAGAAATGGCTTAGGAACATCATCAAGTAGCTTGTGGAATTAAGACCTATTCCGTTACAATAGTCCTATTTTCCAGTACATCTGCTATCCACTACTGTGGGTAACGACTTCTTCACTGTGCTGCTCTATCCTTTAGCCTTTGCAGTCCTTACCCAGAGGTCTGAGAATTAAACAACAAGTTATTGTTCTTCTGAGTGCTATTTTAGCTCACGGATGTGGTCAGACTCAGAGTGCTTTCCGTGCAGAAGAATCAAAGGTGTTGATCTAAACGTAGGTTACTAAAGACATGACTTGTCCGTCTAATAACACAGGTTCCACTGCCTAGGTTTCAATATCCTCTGACTTTTCAAGTGTGAAAAGTGGTTAGTGGGTAGGTATGAATGGGAATGATTCTTGACCCCTAATCAGTTCACAAACCTTTTAAACATAAACAACAAAGATGCTGCAAAAAAAGACCATCTCATACATGGGTCTGTTCCCACTGATCCTGGACACCTTCTCCTCCACTCACTGTATTCATTCTGTAACCACACTTATCCTTCACATGAGGAGGTCTCATCTAAAAGACTGTTTACAGAAATTACGATCTAGTTGGGACTACAATAGCAACTCTTTTTTTTTCCCCCCCCTCTTTTCTGTGTTCTGATTATTCCCTTTGAAAACAATGCTTGTGCCTCCTTTTATTCTCAATTACATTCCTGGTTCTATCTGTTCCATTACTGTGTGTCCCTACATTTTCTGTGCTGGGTTTTCTTCTTTCATATTACACATGCTACATATTACACCACTCCCTTCCACACTTCTACATGTGAAAACCATTGGCTGCAAAAGGAACTCCTGAAGTGCAATTCCTCATGAATAGCTCAGAGTCCGGTAGATTTGTTCTTTTGCTCCATTCCCAACAGCTTGCATAAAATGGAAGGGTGAGATCAGTATTACAACAAAGGTAGAAATAAAAAAAAAATTAAAAAAGCAGCATCTACTCTCCACCAATTCTCAGCATTTGTTTAATGAACTCTCAACAGCACAAAACAACTATTCTGTACAAGTGAGTATCAGGAACAGAAAGCCTGCATGCAGCAGAAAAGCAAGACAACAGAATTAGTGTTTCTTCACTATCCTGTTCAAATGAATTTTAAGACAGAACAGCAGCTGCATGGAACAAAATCCTCCACTCTACAGCCTGCCCAACCATGTATCACAACTGACTTGTGATTTCACATACATACGTCTGTTTCACAAGCAGTCTCAAGGCATATTATTTTGATTTTCATAAATTATGAATACTAAGTATTGAATTGTGAGGCCAGTACTGAAAAAAAACCAGACTGATTAAAACCCTGCTATATCTACTGATATAAGTGAAGGCACAACATAGGTATGTTTGACCCAGAGATATCATATCAGAGAAACTAGTCCCATCTTATCTATAATACATGCAAGGTCCACATTCAGTACCTTTAAACTATATTTCGAACTCAGAATTCAATAGGTTGAGAGAGGTATAATCAAACTGTATTTGAAAACAACGTGTGCACAATAACGAAAGCCTTTTGTCCATTTTGGTTTGTTTTTTTTTTAAATATCAGAACTGTAGCAACACACAGGGATACCACTTCCTACCCAGCTGACCAATGTCATTCCACTTTTTTCCAGGACCTCTCCAAATAGCTGTTTGCCTTCATGTGCTATCTCTATGTTTTTACTTGGAGTTTATGTCTGGAAGTGGCGGTGAAAAGTGCCTGTGTAGCACGTACGGGAGTTCTGGCACACACATAGGACATGTAGACACCATAGCAATGTATGTAATATTTGCATCATAATAGTTGCATACATTCTATGTGCTATGTGTTGTAGTTACAGAACAGAAACAGAAACAGAAAAAGAGACAGAGGGAAGAGATATCACATTAATAAACAGAAACAAATTCTATTCTGGTAACAGGAAATGCAGTGTGGGTAACATTGGAGGCCAAAAGATGAACTCTATTATTACTAATTGCTCTTTAAACTAGTTTTTGATTTAAGAATTAAAATATTCACACACATTTATGCCTAAACTTTTCCTTATTACCAGACTGAATTTTGAATCATTATTTAGTATTGTTTTCTTACAGGTCTTACAGGTCTCACAGATTCTCAGCTAGGCTAATTCCTCAGAACCCAGTTACTCCACTGGAGTGAGGAGAATTTATAATTAAACAAGAGAACCTCTCTACCTTAATTCTTATATAAACAGTAAGATGTTTCACATTTTTTTAGTTTGATATACACAAAAATATAGCCATTATTTTAAACAAATAACATCCATCCACATACTAGTTCTGTTTCACTCTTCTACTTACAGGATATATGCTCAAGTGTATTATGTATCAAGTGTATTATACAACAGTTTAAGGCTCTCCTACATTCTGCAATGCACAGAGAAATGAACCCACCTCGTTTCCCACTGAAGTCAATTTGAGAGATACAATAGCCTACTCTAATGCTACAGATCCAGGACCAAAGCCAAAGTTATTAAGAAACTTTGGAAATTATTCTTGGTCCCCTCATAGCCTCCTAGGAAAAATAAACAAACCTTATAAGCAATAATTCAGTTTTGTATTGCATTAAATACTATGGCTGAAAAACCTCTTAACATTAAAAGAAATATTACTTAGTCATGTTTCTTGCCAGAAAATCCTTTCTGCATATCTCTCCCATTCCTGGAAAATGGTTGATTCTCTGAGGAAGGAGAAAAAAAGAAAGTTAATTGGTATTTTTTCATTTTCCTAGCACACCTAATACAATAATTTAAAACGTTCAACTGCATGCTCATGCAAACGTAATTAGTGCTGTATATAAATTAAGATAATATCTTACATTATATTATGTATTATTAGCAAGACTAAAGATACTGTAAGTTGTATTATCCTCCACCAACATGAGTATGCCCATTTATTTCATTTCGCACATGAAAGGCGACCATCATACTCCTACTCACAAAGCTATCTAGGAACAAAGAATGCCATCACAAAGTAATGGTAAAAAAATTAATTATTTATTCACAGAAACTGCGGAGAGAGCTCTGCTTAACTTACTGTTTAAGAGCTTATAAAAGCTTAGGAGCAACTTATAAATGATGTTTTGCATCTTCTTTCAAACTCTGATCATTCCCAACACCCAACTGGCAGACAAAAGCATGAAAGAACAGCCCCAAATATTTAAACACCAGATTCCAAGTAGTATGAACAAATAACTCTGGAAAAGGGAATAGGATTTTAAAATATGTACTGGTATAGTCTTATTGCAGTCTGCTTGGTGGTGTTTTGTGGGGTTTTTCTCTCCATCAAATGTAAATGATCAAAAGTGACACATTACTGAACACTCCAGAGTCAAGTCATTTACTAAGAAATGTCAGAAGTCCTAACTACCACTCTACCTGATAGTTTCGAAGTTCAGCAATCTTTTCTTGTTGCACAGCAGAATCACTCCATATAAGATTAGCTGTTTCATCTTCATCACGTGTTTTCACAAATCCCATTTCTCGTATTACTACACGTACTGCGGAGAAATCACATTTTCAAAATTTAAAAAAATCAATTAAGATTTTAAACACTTCCAACATTCAACCCTTTATGCAAGAACAATGTTAGCATGAAAGCTATTATTTATCTTGCAATATTTCCATCAGTCTATTGCAAACCTGTCACTACAACTTCGCAGCACCTTGTACTGTGACTGGAATCAGAGCACTGATGGGAACTCTAAAGAACTTCAGGGCATTCCACAATCATCTAGTAAAAGTCCACTTGCACAGCTTCTAGATTTAACCTTGACTATCATGTACGTTAATTTTAAAACAGTGATGGCTAAGTATCACTGCAGACAGAGGACAATAGTGACTCCTTAGTCAAGGTACAATAGTTAAAAAAGCCAATGCATATATTATTTCAATATAAAAAGATAAAAGACTGAAAAAGATAAAAGACTGACTATGTGCCAGACATAATTCAGATTCTATGAGAAAAGACTTTTCTGAAGTAGTCCAAAGCATCAAATTACAAAACATTAGCAGATATTACTGAGAACCCTCTGTATAATAATTAGACTATTTAACATTCCATTTACACTGTTCATCTTTCAAGCCTTCAAATAAACTTTCAAACACATGTGTAAGACACAATTAGATAATTTTTCCACAGCCTCCTTAATTACTTAATTTTTTTATTTCAAGGCCCTTCCCTGAGTAACAAACGGGGAGGAATAGATTCAGTGTTCAAAGCTAACAACTCAGTGTTACAAAAAAAGAACAAAGTTTTCTTACACAAGCAAGTCCTTTGGAAATTTCTCACTTTCAGCTTGATGTAAAGTCCATTAATTCACCCCATTAGTTAATAATTCACTCATGTCAATGGCTATTAGGATGAAAACAAAATATGTAGCTTCCTACCAATTTCGTATTTTGTGCCAGCAACATTTGCAGTGATGACTCCATTCTTCTTTTTTCTGACTTTTCTTTTAATTGTGCTGTGATAGGGTAGTTCCGAACTCAAAGTCAGAGGAGTAGTTCCACGGTTATCTTTGAAAAATAATGTTGTAATTATCAACATCTTGGAATCTTAAATAATGTATACAAATGAACTAAAAATACAAACATTTACTTCACTGCAACTTAGAAGTACAAGTATACTGAATAATTAATAGGCTATATTAAAAATCCAAGACTAGCATACCTCCCTCATTAGGCAAGGATGGCATTATAACCTAGGATAGTGCAGAAGCAAAGCCCAAATTCCGTTCCAAGTTCTCAGAAAATTATGGAGTTGTCAAAGTCAAATTATTTAAAACTCCAGTCATACCATTTCAGTCTCTGGTTGTAGCAAATATTATTTCTGTAATGGATAGATATCTGTGTAAAAAAAAAAAATATATACAAGAGACTTTGTTATGGAGAAATTCTGAAAAAGTATAAACAGCAGAATACTAAATATGGAAAGGCTTTTAATAACAAGACAAAAGTAATGCTTATTTGAAAAGATTGATCACGTTATTGTAATACAAAACTTTGTTCACTACAATTCAATTGCTTTGTTTCTGGGAAAAATAATTTTGCAGTATTAATTTTCAAAATTAGATTATATTACCTCATTTTCTTATTTTCATTTGTGTATGGGAGCTTTTGGGCGTGAAAAATCAGAATGCTGAACTCAATCAATACTGCAAAGTTTTATCTCCACAAAGCTCATTGAATTTATAGCAATTTTAAATCACATTTTAATTAAAAATTAAAATCAGACACACTGTAGTACGTGTTTTCAGGTACCAAATGGGAAATAACTGAAATCACCTTAATAATCTTTTTCCACTTTTATATTTTTCAACATTTTTAAAAGCAATTGTCCAACAACCATTTGGTAACACATGGCTGCAGTTTCATGACTACTTCATGACACAACGGACATCATTTCAAAGACACTTTGGGCTGGCAAGTATCTAAATTGTGAATTTCTAAAATGAGTAATTATTTGCATAAAATGCCATTTTTCATGTCTACACTGATGCAAACTTTCAAATATTTTCTCTATGAAAACACTAACACATATGAAAATGTCACATATTAAAAAGTTTTTTAGGTCCACCTTAAGCACATAAGAACAATAGTCTAAAATAAGAGAAAAAAAATCTCAGGAATAAACTCTTCTAAACACACAGCTACATGGCTTAGGCATGTAGCACTGTTATAAGTCTGCAAGGAAACAAATGCTGTCTTTGGCAGGCTGTCTCAAACAAATCTATGAGTTTTCAAAACATATACAATATAAGTTACTGATTTTTAAATGCTTTTACTTCTTTTCTGCAATTATATGTGTGGCTAAAGTTCCTCACACTAGCTTTAGGTTAGTTTATACCACTTGTAGTGATTGCAAAACTTACTTAAAATAGCTTTATATAGAGCATGAGAAATTTCTTCTACTATAAATAGCAGAAAACTACAGTAAAGTCAATTTAGTCACGACTTATTATGTGAAACATATTTGGCCACAAGATTGGACAAGATGTGCCTTAGCAAAATCAACAACACATTACTTATGAATTTTCTTTTTTTTTATTTTCATGTGTGTCTGCGTCTGTACACACATCAGAAGGAGAAAGACAGAGATACAGTTATATTCCTGACAAATCACCCTCTTGGTAAGAAAATATAAAAGTAGATACCTTGAGCTGTAAGATCTTATTTCCTTTCAAGACAGAAATTTACCCTTTCACAGTCCATTAACAGAAAAGGACAAAAAAGAATACATTATTGGTCTTTTATGACTGTCATCAACGTACTAGGGGCCAAATTCTACTTTGCAATAAGACAACCAAATTTCCTTCATGTTCATTTAGTGGAGTGCCACAAATTAACACTGAAAGGTGACCCTGTGTATTTATCCAGAAAGTAAGTACAGCAGATGTTTTATACATAGATACAACATTTGACAGCATAGCAGTACCCACCCAGCCATACCTACTTGCCACGTACTTCGCTGAACTAGAACTTGCCAAGAAAATCCCTCCAAATTGAACTATAACTGCTGGGTCATTTTGATCCTTCAGTGGTTCGGATGCTATCATCTGAGAAGGTGGTCTGAAAGTTCTCCTGCCTGCTGACCTACTAAAATTAGACACAGAGATGCAAAAGCAAAGTATTTGTCCTCCTTAAAACCATCGTGAGGGAAAAAGCAGTGCTGGGCACAATGACTCACTGAATATTGCATGTT
This sequence comes from Tetrax tetrax, assembly GCA_009806455.1. Classification (NCBI taxonomy): domain Eukaryota; kingdom Metazoa; phylum Chordata; class Aves; order Otidiformes; family Otididae; genus Tetrax; species Tetrax tetrax. Next base: position 102,919 of record WHYT01016271.1, read on the forward strand.
ATCTGTTTCTCAAGCTAAGAATACCACCAGAGTACAAGACATGTTTAGTTCCTGGGAATAATACTGAAGTACGTCTGTTAGCCAATTAAGGACTTCTGTGCATATACACAAACGCCTAGCAGTTGTTCCTCTGCTCTACTAGCTAAAAACTCTTGACAAATTTGGAAGAATGTCAAGAAAACTAATATTTCCCTGTGAGAAATGCCAGCCCTTACTAATACAGCATGATTTACAAGCTATGATATGATATGATAATAAAAACCAAGCAGCTCATAGAGCTTTCATTCAGCTCATAATCACAGAAAAATATCTGCTCAAAGTTGCCATAAGTCCACTAGCTGCAAGTTGCAGGCTAAGCCATGGGAGCAGAAGACTTGCTTCTGCTTAGACCTCCATGCTTTCTATGTTCCCAGGGCAGTACCACAAGAAGTTCCAATTCTGCAGCAAGAAAACCCAAGACCTACTGAGGAAGACCAAACCCTACTGAGGAAGCTGCAGTTCTCCCAAGTAAACAGCAACTGTTCCTCGGACTACACTTCAGAGAAGCAGTTCTGTAACTGGGGGAATGGGTCACTTGACAGAGATAAAAATACATCTCTGAAGGCAATAAAAGGGCTGCTGCTGAGGGGAGAGAGCAAGAAGGAGAAGGGCTCACAGCAGCCATGAGCTCCCACACGTCTTTCCTCTTTTTGACTTTACACCAGAAATAACCCCAGTTACTTCATTCTCTGACCCAGGTCCTCCCCAGGCACCTTCTTCTAGCTCTCATCTCCTGAACTGTTGTTATTGCCCAGCTCTACTCCCAGTCAGAGCACAGTTGTCTCAGGCGTGCTGAAGGAAAAGAACTTGCAGCGCAGACTGCTTTGTGAGCATCCTCTGCCACCCCGTTATCACCAGTTACAGGGCAAAGCTTGCCAGATCAAGCAACAGGAACAGCAGCAGCATTGTCAGGTTATGAATACATCAAATTCTGAGATAGTTCTTATAAACGTGAGAAGTTTTTACTTATAAAATAAGCACAGCCTTTAACCTGCATTCAGCCACAACAATGCAGAGGTATGTCTCTCTAGTAACCTACATTAAAGCTCTGTTTCTAAGAGGCTGCTTTTAATAACATGGAAGAAAGTATTCTATTTCCAAACTGGGATTGATGGAGCTTGCTTAACCTTGGCAAGTCAGCTATCAGGAATCTCTGAATTCACACTCTTTGACAGAAAAGGATCACAGTTCCTGCTGTATATACCATTTCCCTTCTAAAATTGTGATACACACAAGTCAGTGAAGGTTTTTTGCTCACCCATACTGATTCAGGTGTGGCTGAACAAAAATACTTAACCTATAAATGGAAAAAGACTTGTGAAAAAGAAATGGATGCATCTTCACCAGGTTAGCACATTCTTATGCAAACAAGTACTTTGAATAGAAGTGTTCTAGGGGGAAAAGACAAGATGAGATGTTATCGTTACCGTTGCCTGGCAAAGGCGTGAGAAAGCCAGCAAGAGAGATGTGCTGCACACAATCCTGTCCTAGAAAGAGACAAAAGAAATAAAAAGAAAAAAAAGGGCAGGGGGGAAAGGCAGAAAAAGGTGCTTTTATCCTCCTGGGACAGCAGAGGTAGAGTACTCTTGCTGGAGAGGGAAGTGTTGCACACAGGCAGGGACCAAAGCAGATGCTTGAGTCCATCTAAGGGAACAGCCTGAGCAAGGTACGAGGATGCCTGGGTAAAGAGCAGGGGACAGTGGGAAGAAGCGATTTCATAGTTAAAGGAATGACCCAGGTTTCCTCAATAACAAGCTGTAACATGTTGTAGAAAAGAAAAAATTAAGAGTATTTTTTGCTGTTATACAAATTAAGTGTATCATAAGTAGTCAGTAAATTGCCTGAAAAATATTCTTCTTGCCTAGATATAGATATAGATGATATAGAAGTATTTTTTAACAAATCCCTCTCATTTCCCAAGTTGTTTGCTCCATACTGCTCACAAGTTACCTCTGCCTTTCATGATCCTTCACTTCACATCCTGATGCAGCGTGGAGCTGAAAAGGTTTTTTCCAATCTCTAAACAAGAGCTGCATGCCTTCAGATGCTTTTTTTCCCCCGAAGAGTAAGCATCCCAGAAAAAGGTTGAATTAATTAGATCAAAATAGAGAAGGGGGAAGTAAAATTCAAACTTAAAATAAAGCGTTGCAACTTGAGAATCTATTCCAAAGAATACTCAAGTCAATGAGATTCTTCAAGGAAACTTGGATGATACCAGTAACTATGAAACTACTACTGTGTATGCTAACAAAAAGAGTCTAGATTGCATATGCGCATTTAAAATAAATTTAATCTAGCAGAGCTAAGCATTAAGAATGCTTAAAGCATTTACTATCAAAATACTCCATGTTCCAAAGCAGAGAAAACACAATATTACTCAATGCACTGATTTCAATGTGCTGGCTATTGTGACATTTCTGGTGACCAAAAGCTCCATGGGCTACGCATGTGCTTAACTTTACATAAATGAACTGAAAACTTTACTTCAGAGCTGAAGCCATGGCACATACTTCAAGATTCCTCAAAGACAACTAACTTTTCTCAAGTGTCTTCCTATTTACCTAGATGAAATGATGCAAAAACTAGATTGTCAGTTTTATTTTAATTTCCTGTATTCTTTGTGTACAGACAAGTAATCACTCACCAACAGTGGAATATTTTAGAATAGATTTTAAAACCAGCAGGCTGCTTTCCTCTGAGCCCATTAGTGCAATTTACTCAGTGCTGTCAGAAGTGTCTGGAAATGCACAGTAGCTGGGAGGAAATCCACAAAGCTCCTGACATAAGGAGCTTTCACTCTGAAATGGAGACATACTGAAGATACAGTTACAGAACTTGGCAGATGACCATAGGGACAGAAGGACAACATCACAGCACTGCAATCCCCACTTCCCAATTAGCTGAAAAATTAAAATAACAAAAATTTCACAGAAACATGAAAAAGAAAGAAGTTAAAATAGTCTACAGAGGATTGACCTAGCAAACATCTGAGTTTGGGGTTTTTTTTCAGTTGGATCTAAATAATTAAGTTTTCTGCTCCCTTAGATCTTAGGGTGAGAAAGGCTGGATACACGGCAGTAGTGAGAAAAACCAAGATGCTACGTGAGATCTAGCCCAGTTATACAAAACTATAATCTACCATTGGTCTGGAATTAAGACATAAAATGCAGATTCAAAATGAGATTAAGACATTAACAGAAGTTATAATAGAGAAAAATGCTTTCTTCACTATCACCCTCAAATAGGAAGGTAATAACAATTTGCAGCAATTAAACTGCAGAATTAAAAGCATCACATCCTTTTAGGATTATTTTTTAATATGTCTTGACAAAAGCATATGTTGAAGTGTTCCTGGTACAATGAAGTATAACCAAGCAGTTTTATTGTAACATGCTAAAGGTACAATTTGGTGGCAAGTTCTCATTCCTACAGATAAATTCTAGATGCAAAAAACAATCCTCATTTTGACACTCAATGTCTTGAATTGATAAGCTTGTTTTTAAAAAGCTGTCAGCTGGCTTAAAAATGCATAGACATTAGGGCTTGGTTCAAAATATTCTGAAATAAAGGGAAATCTATTCATTTCAACAACCTTCACTCTCACCATCAAACGAGATGAGTTTATTCAGCAGTTCTTTCAGATTAAGTGAAGGTACAGAGTTCTCAGATGTCTGATTTGCTGAACAGACGGCTACAAGCTACACAATATAAACAGCATGATTTACACAACTTAAACTTTCTTGAATCATGCAGTTCTGTAAAACAATTCTCTGCAGTAGTTTATCCAAATGGCCAGCATTTCTAAAGCTTCCAAAATTTCTCTGAACTACCAAACTACCAAAATGGCCAAACCAAGCTGTGGTAATAGCACACTATCTCTGAATCCGTAAGTTACAGCTACTTTAGTGTGAGTTTAACCTTACAACTGCCATTTCCCATTTGAGATTCCAATCAATAAAGGCCCTAGAATCAGTCTTAGCTTTCTGCAACACAGCTTCTATAATAAATATAATTTTATGCCTGTTTAGTAATACTGAAAGCATAAACCATCCTGACCGTCCCAGCCTACCTTCAAAACACAATGCAAAACAGAGTCTGCGTCACAGTTGTGAACTCGTATCTTTTGCTACTGAACATAAAAGATGTGTTATCTGAAATGGCTGAGGACAACCCTTCAGTGTCAGCTCTGGGGCTTGGCCACACACGTTGCCTCAGGAGCTTTGCAGTCTCAGTTCATGGGAGACTTTATTTTGGTCTTTCATCATTTTGCATTTCACAGCTTTGGGTTGGGTTATTTCATTGTTCATTATCACAAAAGGCTGATGAAATGGTAAACATATATCCCTGATTCGGAAAACAGGAAATTTATTAGAAGCTGTTAAGATGGTGGAAGTGTCACAACGTGTTTCATAGGCATTAATCACTTCATACTCACAATTTAGAGACCAGAATTGGGCACAGAAGTAACTTTTTTACTTTCAGTGCTCTCTTGAAGCAATATTGTTTTTTTTTCTCTCTCATTCATCCATTTTCAAAAAGGAACCTTCATATCCTCGGCCAAATTTAAATCAATTTCAAAGCTGAAGATTGATTTTCTCTTTAAAAATGACCTACAAAGTGCCTTTCATAGCAAAGCACTCAACGTGACTATCTGTTGGCTTGTTCTCACCCTTCAAAAGCCCTTCTTAATGTGATAACATATTTCAGACTGTTAGCAAAATGAGCAGCACAGAGCTTCACATTTATGTTCTCAATATTGAAAAAGAGAGACATCAAAGAAACAAAAAAGAATTAGAAGACTACAATAAAAAGGACAATGCTTGAACCTTTTTCTTGTTCAGTAAAACATAGGAAATACATTAACTGACAAGGCAAGTTAAAAAAACCTGTATGACTTAAAAAACAATAACAAATAAAATGCAGGGAACTTTTAATAAACATCATTTAACATTCATAATGGCAAGGAAATAATACTGGCAGAATAGCCCAAACAAACCAAAGCACAACTATGTTTTCATACAATAAAATCTTAATTTCAGAAAACATATATCTGCATCACATACTGCTTAAAAAAAAAAAAAAAAAAAAAAAAAATCAGCTTCAATGTTCTACTCTGCCAGGAAAAAGCATAGGCAATGCACAGGTATCATACCACTGTTTACCACTTCAGTAAGTGTTGACAACACCATAAATCTGCCAGCAGGACAGCATTTCACTAACTCTAGAACAGAAAGTATTCCTAGGCCTTGATCACAGTAAGTTCCACTGAACACTGCTGAATGGCAACTCATCTCCATTTATTGTAACCACCTACCTCAGCAACTCCAACAACCACTCTGCCTTCATTTAAAATAGCATTGGAGTGATCTAGGCATTTTCAGCCTGGAAATATACGCTATGTTAGAGTGCATTGGTCACATCTGCTCTGCAAGCGACAGCTGAATGGCATGAAACCTACTGCCCGTCGGAGGGCTAGACCCCTGTCACCTCAAATGAAGCATTCCCTTTAAAATAAACCACAGACAGACCCTTGTTTGATTTGCCTTGGGGACACCGAGTAGAGGAAGCTGTGCTGACCATCAGACTGCCACACACTAAGGGTCAACCCTCTTTATGGTGAGACAGCCATGGACACTGAAGAGAGAAACAGAGATGATAATCTGCAATAATAATTATGTGTAACAGTAATATCAAAGTCTGACATTAATTATGTGGTTTTGGTAGGGGGGAAGGATAAAAAAAGAGAGAGTGAGGAAAGGAATTGAGTTGGGGCACCTGTGGGAACACCTCTGCTCTGCTTTTGACTTTACAGTGCACCATGCATGTTCTTCATTACAGCACATGAGCATACACCAACACGTATCACAGGGTGTTTTAAATTACATATGCTAATCACTGCTGGAATGAAACTATTCCTTTCTTTTTCTATCATTCACTTCTCAAAAGATTTATTTCTCCAGCAAGAGCTGGAGATCTTAGGGATCTACAAGACAGGACAATTTAACATTTTACATATATTACATACACAGTTGTCTTAGTGTAACAGAAAAAGCACTAATCCTTTAATGAAGCTGATGTATTTGCAATTATTCCTTATATTACAAATAGCCCTTTTGGGGAAATTCACTAAGGATCTTGGGGAAGCAGGCGAAGGGGAGGGAAAAAAAAAAAAAAGAAAGGAAAAAAAAAAAAAAAAGAGGCTATCTTTAGAATGTTCCCCATCACACATCAAATTCTCCCTCCTCTGCTTCAAGTTGGTGGCATTGACTTGGTGTGACAGCAGCCTCAAGTTCAGGGATAAAAGAACACAGGTACAGTTAAAATCATTTCTACACCCTCTGTATTGCAAGAGCCCCACCTTAGCCGCACATGAATTCTGTTCCGTTACATCTCATATTTTACAGGCCTACACTTCATAGGTCTATCTCAGCATCTCTAAGCTGCAGTCATCACACAAGGCCCACAACGACTCTGACTGAGGATTACATCATCCTAATTCACATGCCACCACATAACAATGTTTTCTAGTTTAGCAACAAGGATGCTCCCACGGCAGCCTAAAATACAAACTGGGAGATGTTAGCCTGCAGTTTCAGCATCTGATGTGAAAACATTAAATAAAAAATAGGCCCTGAATAACTCACAAGAAACATCTATTCAAAGTCTTCTTGACCATGAAAGTACAAGTAAGTTGTTTATACATGATCACCAAATTGTTTATCATATTATACTGACACTTCCAATCAATTTGTTCAGCTTGACTGGGAATACTTGTATGCTCGTATGAGGGTTGGTAGACCTCTGATATTTCAATGACTGTGCCATATACTTCTACACTGTAAAAAATAAATGACAAGTAGAAATACTTGCAGTTGGCCTACAGTATCACTAAGACTACTGCAGCCAACACTCAGTGCTAGTAATAGTTTACAAACAGCTGATCAAGCCAGCCAGAAACTCCAGCAGCTACAAAACATTTTGTTGAAATGCTTAGTATTTGGGGCTCAATGGGGTACCACTGATTTGAAAATATTTTTTCCTATATACTATAGGAATATTTTGTCTGCATACTGCTCACCTGTAAAGAAATACAGCATGTAGTCAGAAAGCCTAAAAACATTACATGCCTTAAATATAGACCCTAAATTGATTACTTTGAATACTCAAAACAAGAAAGAAAAATGACATGCATCAGACTTTATACACACTAGCTTTAATTTTTGCTTAAAAGAACAAAGCATGAGAATAGCCTACCAAAAAGTAATTTTCTGGGATACGCTTTAACTCACAGGATCAGCATAATGTACTTTCTGAATGATAAGTATGGTATTACTGATGCAACCCTGTAGTAGTGAACTGTTTATTTATCACACATCACCTCTGAGGTACAGAGACCATACTGACAGTGGCATCATAGCTTTTAATGCAGTTTAAAATAACTCCAAAATCAGAGGAGATAACTGCCCTAAGCATGCCTATTTGCCTTAATGACTTTAATCACAGTAGCAGCACAGTTCCAAGTTTGGAATAATATCACAGTTGGCCCTGTCCTCATCCATCTTGGTCAGCTCCCAGAAAGCAACACTTAAAAGCAATTGGCTCTGGATTGTGTGTTTGTTTGTGGTTTGTTGTTTTTTTTTTTTTAAAAAAAAAAAGAAAAACCAAAGTCATTGTGTGTTGGTTAAGAGCTATGCTTGAGAAACATACTGAAATAAAAGTCCTCAGGCAGAGGCTACAGACGTGGGATATTAAATTCATTTAGCAGGGCTCAATTTGATTTTTCACTGCTTTAAACTTGTATTTTTTTAAAGGCACATTCTTAACCAAGGAGAAAAGCATAAACTTATACAATCAAATGTACACTGGCTGCAAAATTAACTGGTTTTCAAATATTCAAAAGAAACAAATATATTAATTTCTTATTATGTTATAGTGACACACATATCACCACTCAAAATGAAACATAACTGAGAATTGATTCACACACAGGTTTTTTTTTTAATCATCATATCATCTTAGGTTGAAAATTACAATGTTTCTTGGTTTGGTTATATTTACCCGATGACCACAGACAGGGAAAAAGGAAATGCACCAAACTGAGCCAAATACATGCATAAATACAAAGGTATGGAAAAGTTACAACACACTTATTAATCAGAAGAGTAAACCTTTCAGTAAATGTTTAATGCAAAGTGCCAGCACAAATGAGGATGAAGACCACAACTGATAATCCAAACAGAAAGAAATGGAGAATAAACTGGGATTCATAGTGTGTTATTCATCCAGGACTCTGAATATTATTTCACAAATATGAAACTTCTTCCCAATATTTTATGCACCTTTCATTGTTCAAAGGAAAAAAGAGGTTCACTCCAGGAAAATTTTCAAGTTCCAGCATACAGAAGAAATGTACACAAAGCACAAAATTTGTCTCAAGTCTATAGTGTAAATGAGATTAAGCCATATGTAACAGGGTCTCCTCCATGGCCCAGTCAAGTAAATACAGACATTTCTACTGACTTTTGTGGACTTTATACCATAGCATTTCAGTTCCAGAACAGCCCTGCTGGTGGCACAATTCAGGAATATAATTAAGACACAGACTCATTTGGTAACGAGACCAACCCACATCTCATCCACGTCAAAACTACAGTCCATCTAAACTAAACCTTCAGCACAGCAGAGATTACAGCTAAAAATAACTGAGTTGCCTCTGAATTTCTCTTTCTCGACAAAGATTATAAGGTTCAAGTACCATTTTCAGAACCACCTGGCTGTCTAGAGGCAGTGCTTCATATTTCATAGCTCCTGTAGGATGCACAGGGTCAGAAACAGGGAGTACTGTAAGGCGATTTATAGATATATTGCCACAGAAGCTTCATGCTGTTCTCCAGAAGCACATTTTGTCTTGCTGATGGATCAAAACTTAAGAAAATGCTGCTGAACCTAGTTCTCTTTATTATAAGGGAAGATAAACTGCAAGCTCAAGGACGGATGAATAAGAACATAAAAACAGAGACAAGACTCAAGAATCCTGGAAAAAGAATTCATTCTGAAATACATGTGGTGGACAGAATGCATAAGTATTCAAATTGAAGGTAATGTATTTCAATTAACATAGTCTGCAGTAGAGAGTAATAGTGAAAAAAAGAAACAAAAAACTCAGCAGCAGCATGTAGCAGGATAATATACCAAATTCTTCTGCATACAAACTACTTCAGAGTGCAAAACGTTTATTTATCATGGATTTAACTGACAAGATTATATACTGCAGAATAAACAGTCACACCAGGATCTCCCACTGATATAGAAACAGATTTAAAATAATTTTGCAGTAGAAGTAGCAAAATGAGATCACTTACCATTAGTAGTGCATTGCTGAAACTCTATGAAGAGTCAGCCCCCTGGAAATAGATTTTTCTGTCAATAACTGACAGCTGATACAGTTTCAGGCAGCACTGGTACACCAGGGAAAGACCTGCTGCAGCAGCAGCTCCTTCCCATTTAGCCTATCCCTAGCACTTTTTAGATCTCTTCCTTAACCCTTTCTAGGTATTTTCTCCCCGTGTTTTGGGTGAAAACAGAAAGGCATGATACATGTTATAAGAAAAGAATGCATTATTTCCCACTTTACTTAGAGTGTGACAAGAGCCGTGGGAAGAAAGTCAGTAAGATTTAGTCATAACAATAAGCTAAAGAGAAGTAAAATCTAAAAACAGAAAATGACTCAGTGACTGGGAAGGATTTATACCAGAACAATGATTTCTCCAAATGTAGAATTAAGAGGTCAAGACCACAGTAACATAAAATAGTAGCTGAGAAGTAAGCAAAATAAGACTAATAGTTCATAAATTGCTGTAGGAAAAATGGTTATGATTCTCTTCCAGTTTTGGACTAATGAGATTCGGCTTTGAAATCAAACTTATTTAGTTTCAGTGAGGCCAGAATTACAACCTTACAAAGCAATTTTTAAACCAAATGAAATCCTAAGTGAAATGATGAAAGAGAAATGTTACTTCCTTTCCCAGGATAACGCTTCTGTAGCATTCCAAAAACATTCACATTTCTTAAATGTGGTTGTTTTCTTTTACAATGTCAATTTAGATCAATGAGAAATTGTTTCTGACATCATTTCACAATATGGCTTTTCTTGGTGATATTATTTTTCTTTTTCCTTAAGAAAAGATAGGTCTGATATGACAGCTCAGTGCAACATTTTAATAAGGGTGGACTGTGGATCACAGAGGCCATCTGACAATAAAAGATTTGGAAAATTCTTTTGTTCAAATGGCTTATTTCTCCTCACAAAAAAAAAAAAAATATGGAGAAAACTGGAGAAATCAACTGCACTCCATTCTCTTGTGTCAGTTTTACAGTAGTCAGGCCCATTGCATGTGTCAGACAAGACCGACTGCACTGCTACTATCACACCTGTAGTAAAAAGACAAAGTATTGTGGAGAGCCAGATTTAGTGAGATGGAGAAGGACGTATTCACGTAAAGTGGCTGCAGTGCCATCCTTCAGGAATCTTATACAGGCAGAATGAAGCTGGGAGCCAAATGTGCAAAGGCTACCATATACGTAAAAGCCATTTCCTCTAACTTCCTCCTCCCTTCATTTATAAATCGTAAGAGTAGACGTCCTCTCTCAACCAGAGAGTCTCTCTTGCTTGACCATTCAAGTGAAATATATAAAATCAAACAAATGTGTATACTTGCACCATAAGTACAGAGAAAATAATGCTCTGAAAACTCAATAGCTCTACCATAGTTTGTTGCTATTTTCATCAGTTTATAAGAAGTATGGTTCTCCCTTTTCCACAAATCACTAGGGAAAAACATTAGAATGAAATCCCATAGGCAACACTGCAACCACATTTATTCCTCAAATACAAAGACACAACAGTGGATTCATCCGTATACATGTAGACCCCCACAATATAGATGTAACCTTCACAGACAGCCTACATACAGTCAGTGCAGGCAGCTCCAGGTATCTGGACTGTAGATGTATAAACATTGGTGAGATTAATCCTATCCAAGTTGCTCAGCATGAAAATCTCACTCTACTTAAAATGACTAAACAAGAAAAAAAAAAAAAATCACACAACCAAAAAACCACAACCCACTAAGAATTAAGGCCTTTACTTGGGCCATGACTGGACAGGTACATCTTCCAAAACTGAAGAAAAGATTAATTCAAGGACTTTGAAACAGTGAGAAATTATAGGAGGAAACTCAGTGCATCGAACTGAGACACAACTTCTTGTGAAAGCACAGAACTGGAGTGAAATCTGGACATCTCTCCTGAAGTATCTTCCCACAGATGACTTCTCCTCATGGCTCCTCCTGCTGTCTTGGTTCCAGTTTTCATACATCGAGCTGTTGCAGAAAGTCAGCCTCAACTGGAACGTTCATCTATTTTCCTCAAACAGGTGGAGAAGCATTATGCATGCATGTCCCACAACTGACTGCGAGGTATTTCTTCTTTATCAATTAAACTAAACCGTGTGCTGTCTATCTGCATCAGACATTCCAAATAACCTACTCACAAGAATATATCTTCTTTTTTACTTTCATTTCTCAGAAATTTTCACTTCATACCTAGAGGCCACAGAGGAAAGTAATATATAGGGGGTTTTTAAGCAACTGCTTGGGGTCATTAACTGCATCATTTCTCAACTGGTGTCCAGAAATTCAAGTCTAACTCTGTATTGTTCCCTCATTTTTCCTCTATTTTTTCAATTGTGGATGCTGCTCTGGGTCAATATCCTACAAGATTCCCAACTCTGCTGAAGACCTTGTAACAGTCCAAGCGAGCCCTGATTCCTGTCTCATCATGCAGTAATGCTTTACTTGACTAACTGAACATATCCTCTCTGTACTCAGAAACATTCTTTTCAGAAAAAGCTTCCATTTTTAAAATGGTACGAAATGTACCAAAGTCATGTTCTCACATCACTTTTGCACATTTTTAAGCAAAAAAATCTTTTATTCAAATTAATGCCTAATTGTTAATGCTCACTAGTCATTTATGGCCTTTCAAAGACTTCAAGTTGGCATAAAGATAATAAGTTAGGATAATATTCTATCTCTTTAAAAAGCCACATGAAATAAAATGCAATAAAGTAGGGTGCTTTTTCCTGGGTGAATAAAGTGCACATCTTTCAGATGCCTTCCATCAATAATTCATATAAAGTGGTTTAGTACATTTCTCCCACCCCACCAAGATCAGCTTGGAAGGATAAAACAATATAACAAATTCACAGAAATTTCATGTTCAATGAACACTAAACATGTGACAACCACTCACAAAAGCAAAGAAAATGCAGACTTCCATCACATAGCTCTATTCTATATTTTTCAAGAAAAGTCCATTCTGAGTGAGCAAATAAGAGGAATTTCCCCATCAAAACTCACAATATTCTGCCTTGTCAGTCCACTCTTTTTTTGTGTTCATAAACAGTATCTAGATCTTTGCCTTTTCACCTGCATAAATTCAGTTTCAAGCATCTGATTTCATTTTCCCATGCTATACTCCAATGCTTCCACTGCACCCTATAGGGATATTACTGTGCTGGTTTTCAAGTGCTAAAAATAAAACAAACACATGTCAACCCAAGGACAAAGTTGGAAGGAAACATACTTTAATGTAACCAAAGAAGAATATATTTAGCATTTTGCTACTAAGCAAGGATGAAAATAGACTTGTCAACACATCGCTGTGTCTAACTGTGAAGCCCACGCCTCGCTCAATTCTTTCTGTAACGTTTGTTCTATACGAGAAGTGGATTTAGTCTGTCTGTCCTCTTTACGGTGACTGTCAGTACTCTGTTACTACTGCTGGCCAGTTCAGAAGAGGCTTCTGAACTGCAGTGTAAAGCACTTCCATCCTTTTAGACAGTCAGTTTTCTATCAATTAACAATAATGTAGCCATTTAAGGTGCATTTAAGCAGTGGTGCATATCAGACTTCAATCTGGAATCCTTCCAAAACCAAATACAAGCATAAGTGGGAATTGGCATGCCACTTTCTCCACAAAAAGGAAAGTGAAAAATGAGTCCTAAATCAGAACGTTGTTTTCTTTTGTATTTCTTTCATTATTGCAGTTAATTTGGGTTCTCCATAAAGGAGTACTGTTTCTGTGTCCCCAGAGATGAATGATTATCAAAAAGAATATGTAAATATATTCTTAAATATTGCCTTTGAAACAAAGATATTTTTAAAATTAATATCTGTATTTTTAACATTCTAGACTATTTGAACTTATATTTTTAACACTGGGAAAAGAAATACTACAACTATATACACTCGTCTTCATTTTGGAGATCCTGTATTCAGATGAAAACTAATACCGAAGGCAAGAACCATTATGCCTGCTTTATTTAGTCCTTTAAAACAGAAACCCCAAAATTTATTCTGCTATGGTAGAGCTTGTTTCCTGGTGTACGGAATTCAAGGCAGGACCAAAAATGTCAATAAATGAGTATAAATTAATGTGATAGTATTTTAAATCTAATTTGTACAGCTGTATGAACATTTAAGAGAAGGCAAGGAAGAACACTGGGAACAAGCCAAAAGTTAAAACTTTAACCCCTACAGAACCGGTAGGTTCCTGCATCCACCACCACGAGAGTATCCAATAGACCGAGGCACTGTGGAACCTCCCGGTCTGGAAAAGCTTCAGGCTCCAAGAGAGGTGTTCCTGTGGAACAGGAAGATTTGCTCTAATATCCAACAGCTTCAAAGGTTGTCTGCTTTAGTATGTCACAATGTTTTTTCTCCTGTATCCATTTACAATTACAGGTTATTCTCTTACCCATCAGTGTAGCAGACATCAACCAATTCCATTCTAAATTTAAGATACATTAGTATTTTAAATATTAATGTTTAAAAGGCTCATTGGTTCCAGTGAACTTTAAAGGAGTAGTTGCAAAGTACCATTCTGGCAAGGTTTTAGTTAAGCATTAATGGATCTCTCAAGAGCTTCCTCATGCTTAATAAAGGCCATCTGAATCCTACTGCTGGAAGTCAAATGGCCTCAATTAACTTCCGAGGTTTGTAGAAAATAAAGTGAATCTGAAGCTAAATATTCTAAAGTTCACAAGGGAAAACAAAAATTCAGGTAAAATCCTCCAATACATATGCTGTGGTACTTGCAATGCATTTTCTTAACTTTGACAGTTTGTATGCACCTTTCCAAATAAAGTGAACTCCCACTATCTTCATACAGACTCCTACTCTCTTTTAGGAAAATACAACTATTCGCTCCTCCCTCAGATCATTATAGAGTCACTACGTCATCTCTGGATGATGGAAATATCCCATCAAAAGAGTACAAGACTGACAAGAATTCATCTTTTTATTCAGGGACTGATACAAAGCCTATCAGTACAATTCCGTGTCTTCACGATTTAGGATTGCCCCAAAAATCACAACACTTCAAAGCAGTAATAACACTCAACATTTTCTGAAGGTTTGCAGAAACTTAGTGATATGAGAAATAAGCATTGCTGGTTTCAATAAGCTGTCTTTACATTGATAAAATTATAGCACAAAACTAAAAATATTAGTGACTCATATAAAAAAAATTATCTTGCAACATGTTGTCATGCTCATTTTTTAAGACAGAAGCTTTACAAAAGTAGATGCAGAGTAGTTTGGGAAATGTTATCAATCTCTATTACTTCAGACATTAAGATTTCATTTCCATTTTCTTGGTTTTCTAAGGATTTCCATCCTTAAATTAATAATGTGTTCTCCATTCAAATGCAACATCTGCAAGTATCTATTAAATGCAAAAATACTCCTTAAAACATACTCCTTAAAACATACTCCTTAAAACATACTCCTTAAAACATAAGGAAGAAAAAAAGAAAAAAAAACCCCACAGAACATTAGAAAGTGTGAAAGTTCAAGATATGACTCATTTGCCATACATATCCTCCAGAGATTTTTAAAACTTGTAATCTCCACAGATGGAGATTCAAATCAAGAAATCATATTCCAGTCTTTCTTGATGCTGACAATTCAAAGCAAGCATGTTCGGCACTCAGCATTAGTCTGCCACATTTCACCTCCAAAAATATGTTTATGGCTTTCATTATCAACGCACAGTATTATAAAGATTTTTGAAAAAAATCCTAACTATACAAAAGATTGCAAGATGGTTTAGTATCTAACTGCTTCTGGACAAATTCATCTCACAGTTCTTCAGAGCTGCCCACCACTTAACATACACTGTCAATTTAACACTGTCAGGTTTGGAGGAGCACGGGAACAAACCTTGATTTGATTGCAAACCTGAGCCTCAGATTACTAAAATGATTGCAAGATTACTGGAATAATTACCTAATAACTGCTGACAGGCTCCATCTCTTGGCCTCTTCTAACACTCCCAAATCAGTATGCAGATCCCTTTGGAAGTATGTGGAATCTATCCAAACCATCAGAAATATAGAAAGGGGCGCTTTTCTAAAAAAAAATAAAAATAAAAATAAAAGAGAGACAACCATTGTTCTAGACTTTCTTGCGTAATACTACCAATACCTACAAGTAAAAACAAATTCTTTCCCTATGAAAGAAATCCCACATTCTGCATGAAATAGCTCATGTGATTTTCTGGAACTTTGTAACACTTGTCTTCAGAGAATCTGGCTTCACAGGTAATACTCCCATATGTTAATATAGACATTATATTTACTCATCATGTAGGAAAACCTCTGCATAATAACTGCTTCTGTCATTTTTTGTTCAAAGTAGCATTCACACATACCCTATTTCTATTAAAAACTACATTCTAGTTCTTAAAATGGGGGCAAAAGCTTCTACTGATGCCAAGTCTCTGTATATTTTGAGATACTCCATAGAATTTGGGGGACAATCAAGTCCCAGACAGAAAAGTGCTTCTAGTCTTCCAAGTGTGAAAACAACCAGCATGATTTCTGAGTATTATTTAGATAGGTACTAACACCTTGGTACATAAAATTAGTGAAGCATTTAGGCAGAAAAGTATACTGAACCAGAGAGGGGATTGCTTGGTTGGTTTAGAGGGTTTTTGAGAAGAAATAAAATTTAATTTTGGTACTCAAACTGCAAATACATAAGAAGGTGATCAATATTGAGACCTTAAGTCAGTTTCACAAGAGTTCAGCAGTATGTTCAAATTCCAGCATCAATTGCTTTTCCCTTTTGCTCACAACTATGTGTGGCTTCAATAGCAGAAATTCAAAAAGATCCCACAGATGATGGGCTTTCTACCAAGCACAGGAAGATCCTTGACTTGCATCTCCGGAGATTTAACTTGTTCTACATTTCAGCCTCCAGTGGGTACCACTGCCAACAGACGATACCATTTTAACCCGAACTGGCTCCAAGGGGACCTGCCCGGACACGCGATACGACCTGCACAGATGATGGACTTCGCGTGCAAAAATTTGGAAAGGGGGGAGAGAAAGCGAATGCCTTTAATCCCGGAACGCCGCCTCGCTCCCTGCTCCCCACGCCGCGACGCGCAGGCAGGGACCCTCCCCTCCCCTCCCGGCACAAGGGCCGCCCGCTGCGGGGCAGGACGCTTCCCGAGGGGCCGCTGTCCACCGGCACCGCACCGGCACCGCACCAGGTGAGGGCTGCGGGAGCGAGGTCCGGCTCTGCGGGCAGCACTTCCCAGCAGCCCGCACCCCCTCGGGCCCGGCACCCGCGAAGCAGCGGGGGCTGGCGGCCCTTCCCCTGCCCCGGAGCATCGCCCCGAACCGGGGACAGACCCCGCTCCGGCACGGCCCGAAGCGGGACCCGCACTCCGCGGCTGCCCGGCGCCCCTGCCCACTCCCCGGCACCCGCAGCCCCCGGGCCGGGCAGGGCTGCCCTTCCCCGCCGCCCCTCCTTCCCGGGCGGCGATGCTGAATCACCGCGGACAGCCGCCCCGTCGCCTCACCCCGAGGAGGCGGCGGGTGAGGCGCGGGGGGAGAGGGCGAGCACCCCGCCGTTACCTGTCGGGACGGGGGTCCTTCGAGCACTCCGGTCCTCCCGCGGGATCGGGCCGGGCGGAGCGGAGCGGAGCGCGCTGCGCCTCACGGGCGGCAGCATCCGAGCCGGCGCCTGCCGAGCCGGGCGTTAGCGGGAGGAGGAGCGCGAGGTTAACGGCGAGGGGCCGGGAGAAACCATTCCCCGCGAGGGGGCACCGCCGGCGGCCGGCCAGGCGGGGCGGGGAGGACAGGCCCTCCCACCCAGGTACGTGCGAGGAGACAGCCCGAGGAGAGGCGGGCGGTGTCCGCGGAGCGGGCAGGCGGTGCCGGGGCGGGGGTCAGCCCTCGCCGAGCCGCCGGTCACCCCCACCGCGGCTGGCGGTGGGAGCGGCCCGCGCTGCCTCCCCGCCCGAGGACGCGCGCGGAGGACCTAGCAACCGCGCGGGCGGCGCGGCGCGCGCTCCCCTCCCCTCCCCGCAGGGCCGCCGCGGGCCTGGCTCGGGCGGAGGGGAAGCGCTGCCGTGGGCAGGGAGGGCACCGCACCGGCCCGGGAGCCCCGCGGGGGCTCCGAGCGGGCATGGCCGTGAGGTGCAGGGAGCCTCCCCGGGGCGCCGCGGCAGGCGGGTGGCGGGGTGCGCCGCGGCAGGCGGGGCGGCCTGCGGGAATGCGGGCCCCGCAGCAGCCAGCGGTCGGGTGCGGACAGGGTGCCGGTGTGGCGGGGCCTGCCCTCGCCTGCTGACATCCCTGGGTCTGCGCTGGTTTACAACCGGTATCAAACCATGTTTTTCCCCTTCCCGTTTGGGCTTTTTCTTCTGCCTGCGTAACCTCTGTTTGCCTCTCCGAAAGAGGCGTTTTCCTGAAATACTGTGTGTCCCAGCATAAGGCACGTGACTTAATCAGAGAAATGCATTAAAGATGAAAAAAAAAACAGAAACACTTGTCAAATAAAGATTTTAACGAATGTTATTAAAAGAACTAAACACGTTTTATAAAAAGCTTTAAAAAAAAATAAATAAAACCCCAACTGAAATTTAATCCCTTATCTCAATAGATTATGTAGCATCCTCTTCGTCTGTTTATTGAGGTTAGAAGCCAGATTCACAAGCAGTGGAAAAACACCACAGTGCTGGATTTAGGCTGATTTATGTTTGCCACGGAACTAGCCTTAATCTTTTATTGACTTATTTTGGTTGCTAATGTTTGGATTTTCTTCCGTTTTATCAATTAATTGACTTACTTTATTCATACTATTACATTTGATTATCACACATTCCTCACCACATTTAAAATCAGTTTCAGTCATATCTTTTCTGCACAATCTCTTGACTAAAACAGGCCTTCCATGAGAATCTCTACAACCACCTTTCGAAGGTAGTTAGAAATAAACATATTCAGTAAGCTTAGTCTAAAGTTTTCTTCTGGTCAGAAAAAAAACCACAAACATAGAAAGCTGTTAACAATGTTAAATTATGTGAAGCAAGTTGGTTGAAAATTTAATTGCAATTTATCAGCATTATTTTTTATTCTACTTTAACATCTTGCAATGTAAGCTGATATTTTAATAGGAATAGATTGTGGGCTTCTTGCAAATACTAGAATGATTATCAAAGGACAGAAAGCCACATGAAAAATCCTTTAGGGAATTTCAGAGAGATGTCAGACTCTTTTCTCATGTGTGGTATGGATTTGTAGCTTGTAAAGTTGAAGAATTTCTTACTTTTACAGACATGGTATTTTTTTTCATTGGGTTTGATTACAATTTACATTTTGGTTTTTACAGCTAAGCAGAAATTATAATTTATTTACCACTCATCCTTTGTTAGGCTTGTCAAAAAAAAAAGAAGCAGAGGTATAATTTCTGCCCACAAACATGTAATCTCATGGAAATTCACATGCTTGTTTGTGTAGGTAAGCGTTTGTTGATCTAAATTTTAATGAAATAAATGCCATGTTAAAGCAGAGGCAATGGGATCTAAGCCTGTCTTTGTGTAAGTATTCTTTATTTTTCTCGTAACTGCAAGAAAGCTGTGTTACAGGATGCTTGTAGGGAAAGGTTTGATTTTCTTTCTGTTAGTCATTTGGAATGCTGCCACCGACTGCAGATGAAACCATTTACAAGGTTTACATGCATTGCATGTTATCTCCAGGTCAAAGCTTGCTTCAGGCCTGCAGCAGATCCTGCCTGCTTTGTTTTAGCTGTACATCTGCTTTCTGTACCCTAAATCAGGTCTCTACACCCCAAAGCCTGAGGTGCACCTCTCTGCTGAGCGAGTTCATTATATAGTGGGGAGAGCAGCATATCACAGATCAGAGTTTACGGTGAGAGACTGTACCCAGCTATTGCTTTATACTCTGCAGGCAAACCCAGAGCCAGAGCTTGGCAACACGACTGTGCCCCCCTCCCAGCTCTGCTCCTGGGAGGATTTTTCTAACAGCCTCACTTGCAAGGTGCAGCTAATGCTTCCCCTTTCCAGAGCAGGGCTGGTACAAATGGATGCCCGTCTCATCTCAGCTGGGAAATCACAACCTACGACACAGCCTCCCAGCAAAGACCAGAGCCTGACAGCACAAATGCTTTTTCTCATCTCCATTCCTGGGAGGCAGGAGGCATGAATCTCTTCCAGAATGTGTTTTTTAGCTGTTGTTTCCCAGAAGCAGATCAGAGTTACTTTTTTTTTTTTTTAATGTGATCGGCAGTCTTAATCACTCTGAAAGTAGATAGTACTCACTACCTCCATGTTGAAACATTAGAGCTAACAAAATTTAGTAAGAAACTAAAACAGAGTATTAAATACCCAGATGCTTGATTAGCAGCATTAGAGTTATTTTTGGTATTGAACATTGATGCACTTGAGTCAACAGATGTACCTAGATAATTATTGTAAATAGAACTAGCAATAAAAATATCTTTTACAGCATGAAGATCATCTTGTGAATTTCACAAATAAAGAAACAGACAAAATAGAAAACTAGAGATCAGGAAGAATGTGCTTTCTCAGAAAATTACATATTTTGTGCTTTTTTTTTTTTTTTGCGCGTTTTCCTTTATTTCCATCCAGGGATCCTGGGTACTTTTATGACTTTAAATTGTTATAGAAGTAGAACAATGGGGGCAATCAGATCAATCCTATCTGTCAGATAAAGGCTGTTTTTTTAAGCACAGTTCCTATTTCACCTTTCTTGTTATTAGTAATGTCC
The DNA here is from genome assembly GCA_009806455.1 of Tetrax tetrax. Taxonomy (NCBI): domain Eukaryota; kingdom Metazoa; phylum Chordata; class Aves; order Otidiformes; family Otididae; genus Tetrax; species Tetrax tetrax. The sequence goes on from WHYT01016271.1 coordinate 123,119, forward strand.
TCCCTGAATACTTACGGCCACTGTAATGCTGCATATCTGTAATCCATCTCAAAGTCAGTAAATATAATTTCTTCACATTACAAAGAGAATAATTAAATTCCTTAAAGAATATTGGTCTTTGAACAAAGTCACAAAATGGGCTTTAAAACGCAGACCTATTTCTCCTATCCACTCAACCACCAGCTTACAGAGCTGCAGTAGGATGCAGTCTGATGTGGTCCAGAAAACTTGAAGTTACATTTTGCCTCTGTTCTTGAAACAGGTTGTATGTCCATGCAATTGTTAGTGTTGGGGAATGCCAAAAAAAAAAAAAAGTTTCAAAACATTAGAAGTAACAATCATGAAGTTCAAAAGCTTTGAAACAGAATGAGCATGTCGCTGTATAATAGGAAACTTAGCTATTCCAAATGTGTGTTCTTTTGTTTGCATGAAATTCCTCTTGGAATATATTTACTAAGTAGTTAATTATGCTTTTCTGAACAGGTGCATTTTCCAACTTGCTATAAAACTATGTCCAATATAGTCTGTGCAGTCAAAACCTACTCATTTCCTAGTATCTGACTACAAAATATTACCAATGCAGAAACAAGGTTCAGCTCAAGTTCCCTCCCTATATTTTATATTCCCTCAGGATTCTCAGCCCATACATATTTTTTTGCTTCAAAGAGCAACACCCATTTCTTTTACAATAAGCCATCTGCTTGGTGTGTTAGCAAAACCCATGCAACAGCTTCCCAGCAGCACCAACACCTGCTAATAGGGGATGGTGTTTCAGGCAGATACTGCCAGCCTGTCACAGCTTCTTATCTCCCATCTCTCTAATCTTCAGAGTACTGTCTGGGATTATCTCCTGAAAATCAAAGGCCCAACAAGATGGCTTGTTATTTTTTTTAATATATCAGCAAACATGCTTGATTGAGTTCATTGCTGCTGTAAACATCCTTTATTATACTGATCAATGTGAATTTACAAGCTGCGGCAGTATGGTATTGACATAACAAAGCAGTTCATGTACAATAAATTTTATAGTCCTCATCACTCCAAACACGCTCTGGATGAAATTCAGTACTGATGTAAGCAGATACCATAACACCAAGGGTATCCACAGACTACAGTCAATTACACTCAAACTTAATGGGGCCCCTTTGGTTCAGGCATGTTTTTGAACAGCTTTAAGATATGAGCAATTCTATTTTTAACCACATGAAATATCATTTCAGAATGTCTTTATCTGTTTAGTAATCAAAGCTTGGAGGTTATTTTTCAAATAGTCTCTTCAAGTTCCCATCTGTTGTCTGCCCCTGTTTAAGAAAAAGGGAGTGCCAGAACTTCAGTGTTTCTTTTTGTTGAGCAGCCATCAAGCCAGTTAAAAAAAAAAAAAAGTTATTTACACTGAATGAAGGCTGGAAGAACAAATGAGACACAAGTTGAAGGAAAGTGGAAATGTATAGCTGCTGGTTGACTAAGTTAATGTGGTCATCCAGGAAATAAAAGCAGTTTCCAGAAACATTCACAAATTGGGGTAAGATCATACAGTGTTACTGAAGCCTACCTATGCTATTGCTGGCCTGCAGGCCCAAGTAGAGGGGTTTGAGCAGCTCCTCTTTGCAGCTGGACATAGGAATTAAACCATTATTTAAACAATATAGTCAGGAATCACCAAGAAAAATGGGAATGAGAAAGATTTCTGCCCCAAAGTTGTGCCATTTCTCATGTAATCAATGTGTCCTTTCACAGTATAAAAGTTCTCTGCATCCTTTCAATCCACATCTTACCAGGTATAACTGAAAACAGTTTCATACAGGTTTATTGAAATAAGTCTGAAGGGATCAGTTCATTAGTTTGACGTATTGCAATGTGACAACTATTGTTTGTTATACTGTATTACTATCACCATAACCCTTTTTAAGGAAGATAATTGCTGTCTAAGCTTTATGACATAAAGAAGCTCTACATCTTTTGAAAATGTTGATTCAATTGACAGAAAAGTCCGCACTTATTTTCATTATTAGAGTCTCTTGATGCTTTGTTAATTTAAGTTTGAGCTAAGAGAAAAAGAACTAAATCCTTTGGCATATAATATTAGAATTTCCTTGAATAGGTTAGTATACCTTTGTCATAAGCAAAACACTTTTATTCACTTGACAATATTGTCCAAGAACTACTCAACATTCCTATTAGGTAAATATTACGCATTTCCACTAAAGCAATTGATACAGATTCAAATTTATTCCAATGCTGTTGGTTCAATGTCATGTCAGCAGTGACTTTGTGCCTATCAGATAAGTACATTTCAAAAGCCACACAGAAGATAATGATCTGAAATATGTACAAGGCTGAGAAAATCCATCTTCAACATTGATCTAATTTACTTCACACTTTGTATACTGTTGGGAACACGACCTCTGGAGTCCCTGGCAGAATGGAGTGCACAAGTCCTCCCAGATCCCGTTCATGTGCTCAGATTGTTGTCAGACTGTCTTACAAAATTTAACATATTTAAGATGTATTAACGTATAGCTTTGTGATGTTTCTTAATAAATGTCATTTTAAATCAAATTATTTTTGTACAATATCTTCAGAATTTGTGTTCTGTATTCTTACAGTAGAGTTAACTAGCAAATAGGTTTCAAAAAAATCTTAGTTCTAGATACAAGTCTTCACATTAGCTAAACTACAGAGACCTTCATATTACAGAAATATAATATTTTTCCTATGAAAAGGACTATTGAAGTGTTGATCTTTACTTAAACGAATTAAAACTGTATGCAAAACACTAATCTAAAGTCTGGACTTCATTAATATGCATCATTAAAACATTGAAATATATTAGTTCTTCACTGTTTCTACATAGAAATGTCCCAAAATCCTAGGTGATACAAGAACCTCTTTATCTAGGCCTACCATTGTACCTTAAAGCAGTTTCCAGCTGCATGATAACAGTTTTGGGGTTGTTGGGGAAAGCATTTTTTTATACACAACTGTAAATTAATTTTGCAATGGTGACATACACTTTTTAATGATAACAGGGCTATAGAATCCTTTTAGTTCTTTTTCTAGTACACATGCTTCATTTTTTTCTACCTATAAAATAGAAATCACACTTAGTCTTCTTTACAAAGGCATGATGGATGTGATACACTGAAGAAGGAATTAAGTGTTTCCATATTCAGAGTCATTTCATTACTAGGTAGGTGTTTGAGAGAAACCAACATAGTGAGATTACATTAGAATCAACACTGACTTCTCCAGGGCAGCAAGATAGAAAAATGTCATTAACAGTAGAAAAATCTTCCTAATGCCAGTACTGTAAGACTAACTAAGCTACGTCATGCAAACCCATCTAACTACATCCACTGAATTCTGATCCCTCAGGGCTTACTTGTTTGTACATAGGGTCAGATGCTCAGGTGCCTCTACAATGCAATTATCTTTCCTAGGGTACCAGTTAGCCTGGCAAGGTGGGCAGTGTGAAGTCAGCACACATCCCTTCTCACCCACTCAATCTGGGATGTCACAGCAGAGGACATAAGAGTGATAGAAGTGGCAAGATATTTCTGCAGGAATAAAGTGGAAGCTATTGTGGTGGGAACAAGGACTAGCCATTCGCATTTATAGGCATAATTAAGTCTAGAATTATAGTAGCCTCTTTTGCAATATACAGTAAGTCCTACCAAGCCTGAGTTTGTGCCATACAGCAATAAGTTGTGTCAGATCAACATCTATTTAGATAGGACAGCTCTGCATGCAAGAAATAGGGAACATGGGAAGGCACTGAATGGAAGCGCTCACTGGATCCAAGCTATGGGCAGCCATCCAAGTCTTCTGCAAATTAAATGAACCTTTAAGAGTTCAGATGTATATTACAAAGATGCAATATGTCAAGAGGCAGCAAGAGCAGGGCTACTTGCTAAGAAAACATGAGCCAAGAGCCCCACAGCCACAGGGGCCAGCACCACTGTACTCAAGCAAGGTAAGCAAGACAAACCTGGAGATGGTGGAGAGATCCAACCAAGAGCCCATACTATAAGGCAGTACCATGGTGACATAGCAGGTCCAAGGCCAGACCAAAAAGTTAGTCCATAGGCAAGGATAAGGTCCAGCAGTTGCTGGGCAGGACCTCAGTAATGAGGTAGGGCTGATGTTAAGCTAGGAAGCTCTCCATGGGCAGCATGAGCCAGACTATGACTGTACAAGAGATCAGCATTCCTCCAGCACAGTTCTAACAAGAGCTGGGGGCTCAAGACTGAATTTAAATAGAGCTCCTGAGCCCTTGGGTGTGGAGGAGCCTCCAGGTGAGGCTGGTCAGGACCATTAAAATCTTATTAGTGCCCTGATATAACAGGACTTAGGGAAACATTGATCTGGAGCATCTTTTCTTTAGTAGGGGTTGTGGGATTTTTCATTTTGTGTTTATCTTTCAGAAAGAATTTTTGTATTACCTGTCTCATATAAATTTAATCAATATTTGTCTGGATAGGTATGTGGGATTTAATTCAAACTGCAGAAAGAACTTCCCTGTTCAGCAATAGAGTTTTGTTTACCTAACCCTTTCAGTCAAATCTTGCTTGCTATTTACAACAGGAATTTCTGGTTCTAGAAAAGACAAACAATACAGGGGTTAACTCACAGGTAAACTAAGAATACTCTGAAAAATGTCTATTTGCTCTTGTCCTATCACTTTCAGAGACTGAAAATTTGTCTTTATTGTGTAGCATTCACTAATAAGAACTATTAACAGAGATTATAAAATAAACTGAAATGTGTGGAAGGTGAACAGTGGAAACTGTTCCACTGAGGACTTGCAGAACAGCACACTATGAAATGATCTCATTGAGTTTAATGTGGATTTCCACACACAAAAAAAAATAGCTCACATCTTGAATGTAGTTTTATCCCTCTTTAAGGTAATGAGTAGGATGCAAACATAGAAAGGATAGCATCATAATAATGCTAATTTCTTTAAAGCGCTGTACTTCTGTTTAAAAAGAAGATCAGCTGATGATCCAGAGCAGACAGTGGCAGATTATCGGTTTGCTACTCTCAAAGTCACATCCCACCCCTGTTGGACTAAAAGTCTATTGCAACAAAGTTGGTAGAAGTGAAATCTCTGAGTACAAGTTCATGTTTTCTAAAAAGTGCACCAGAATCAGCAGGTCCATGAAGACTTGACGAGATTTTACCATTCAAAGTTCCATCCACAGTTACACAAGATTTAAATTCACATTCAATTTAACTGTTCTGCATTTTTCCCTGTTTTGACTCAGTTGTATTTTTCTGGTTACTTTGCTCTCATTTGAAAAACTATATAAGACTTAAGATTATATGAATTTGGATTATATAAACAAGATTTGCTTTAAATTCCTTTTTCTCTCTCAGAAAAATGAACAAAACAGTGACATTCACAGGATTCAACCAAAAGGTGCACATAACTGAATCTCATTTGTGAGATTCAGTTAATCTAATAAAGATACTCCTTCAGATATTTTGCATCATTTAATCACAAAAACACGTTTTACACATGAAAGAATAAAACATGATGCCATGAGTTTTTCATAACTAAAGTTTAAGAGGTGTGTTTTTATATTGAATACAAGTTCTAGAGCTACAATGTTAACAAGAACTAAATGGAGATTTTAATCTTAAATATTACAGATATAAAATGGAGGTCAAAGTTAACTTGTTCGTGTATGACCAAGTTCACCTGTCTATATATCTCCCACAGATAGCAATTATTTTATAGACAGCAATGAAAGGAAGGGATGTATAGGGAGTATATAACATTTTAAATCCGGAAAAGTAATAGTGCAATAACATATATAGCAGTTATAGTAATAATTTTCTGAAGCAACTCATTGTAATGAAACACTGCCAAGAGAGGAGATAAACTACATAAACTTAATCTCATTTCTAAAACATTATCTGAAATAAAATTTGTTCTGAAGTATCAGGGGCACAGAACTGCTAGATAGTTGCGTTTTTAATTCTTCAGAATTTTGTATAAGAAAGAACCTGCTCTTTCATATCAGTAAGTACAAGCTTTGAAATATTTATCAGCTAACTAATATTTAACCCCTCTATTTATCATGTCCAACTGGCAACTCACATTGCAAAGGGTAGCATTTTTACTCTTATTTGAATTTCACTAGTATTTTTAAATTAGATTTCTAATAAGCTTTTTACCTTTCTAAAACTATCGCCTCAAAAGGCACAACAAAAACACACTATCAAAATAAAATGATAAGCAGAGTTGTCACTTTTGTATAGTCAAAGTCTTCTTTCTCTTCTATATAAATATTCTTCTTTCATTATATATAAATATTTAATCAGTAAATATTTATGTCACAACAGAAAGCAGTATAGAAAACAAGAAAAAGAGCTGCTGAAAGAAAACGTGTTTATTTTTTGCCATGTATCACAAGTTAAAACAGACCATAAAAGCATGAAGTATTCCAAAAGGAATGTGCAAAGTCTCTGGAAAAACACATGTCTCCTCATCCAGGTGTGGATACACTGGATTTGTCCATCCCAAAATGAGCTAGTTTTTCCTCAAGGTCCCCCGCTTTTTGAAGACCACTTCTTATTCCACTTATGTTTACAGGGGTTGTCCTAAGTAACCAGCTAGACCAGAGAGATTTAAAGGGGCCTATCTTGTCTGGTTTAGTCTCTAAAATCACAAAAAGGAAAGGAACTCTGCAGAGTGGCCTGCCCATGGAGAAACACACAGCCTGGGGTTGGAGGATCCTTCAAATTCTTCACAACTACTTGTAGCAAAGAAACAAAAGACTGCCACATTTGTACTTTACATAAACATGATGACTTTTTGTTTTGGTTCAGATTATGGAATGTATTTTTTTGCAAACAGAATAGATAATATTAGAATAATTTAAATTTCCTTATGATCTCATGGGATTTTTATGTCCAAGAAGTGATAGTGACAACATTATCGAGTGATTATGCTTTATTATTTCAATTATGGTACAAAACAGAGGCTCCATTCAAAATTAGGACCCCATTGTGATGCAGCTGTCTAAACATGTATTAAAAGACTCTGTCCAAACCAGAGGTCTGCAAATTCTTCCACACAGAGACATCGGGGTCTGAGTAGAGAGCTCCACCCATGGAGAAGACCCACGGGCAGGGATGAACCTGGGCCGTATCTGCATTGCTGAGACTATAACAAAATCACAGGTTCTACCTGCCATAAGCAAGTTTGTCTCTCCAAACAAAATATATTACCACCCCTACTGTTTTCTGTCTTAAAAGACCATATTGCATATTTTCCTGTTGAATGAGGCAAGTTCTACAATGATTTTGTCTGTTTTCCTTGCTCTGCACATGTGTGTGCTCCAATTCTCCTGGCTTTATTTTCCTCTTCCTTCAGCTTTTCAAACACTCTTACCTTCTCTCCTGCATGATTTCATTCCCTTACCGGTTACCATGCTCCCTTCTCCACGACAGGGCGAAGCTGCCCTCCCCAGGGGGTTCCTCCTCACCCTGTACCCCCTCCAGCCTTTCTCCTCTCTCCTCCCTTGAAATCCCAGCTGCCTTGGGACTGCTGCTCTCCAACACCTCTGAAACCTTCAGAAGCCTCTCTGCCTTCATCTGTCTGTCTCACCCTGAGACAGACAGATGAAAAAGCACTGCATAACCGATAAGTACTGGCATGGACCGTATTATTAATATTTGCGTGTTGAAGGATCCTCATACAAATCATTTAGCTCCCTGTTCAAACAGGCAGCAGGTAGAAAGGAAACATCCCTCCCCATCCTCTGCAGGGAACGTGCTTTTAACTGAAGGAGAACAATGTAACCTGCATTTATCATTCCTAAGAAATTATAGGAATAAATGATTTGCCCAGGAGGACCATTTCTAACATGTCTTTTGTGCCCATTCAGTATACCATCCTATGCTAACCTTGAGGGAATGGATATTGCTAATTATACTCTTGTCTCTGCAATATATTGATGGAATGTTATAGCAGAAAGTAAGCTGTAAGCAAAGTATTTTCTTTAAAACAGTTTATGAGATGTAACAGCTGCAAATACAGAAAACCAACCCACACCCGGTGTTGCAGATAACATGCTGATGACACCAATGGCAAAACTTTGAGTATGAAGAAAGCAGAATTTCATTCAAGACTTCACAAAAATACTTTTCTCCACCGCAATGGCTCTTATGGCCTTTGCCCCTGAGTCTGTGTGTGCTCAGGGGATTAGAAATCTCAACTGTGGTTTGTCTTTTCCGTGACGACCAGGTAGGGCCCCAGCTGATGCAGACGTGCCTACATCTTTATGTTCAACCCCATCAGCGAAAATAAGATCTGATGTCCCGGTTATTTGGATGAAGCAAGGGATGCTGAACACCATTAAAGTGTGCTGATGAATTTCGTTAGCTTTGTGAACTCTTTTTTTTTTTTAGCATAAAGAAGCAGAACTAGGGGGAACAAAAGAAAATTATGTTTAAATCAGGGGATAATTTTTATTGTTATAAAAATAAAGTAGACAGAAGGGAAGATTTCTGAGGAGAGATATCAAAGGACAAAAAAGCAGCTGGCTCAAGCAATCTACACACAAAATCTCATCGCCTCTGAGTTAAAATGTTGCACCTGGATATAACATAATTAAGTGCAAACATTACCCCTAACAGAGTCCGATTCTGTATAGCTATACGTCCTCTGTTAGAGACCTTGTCTTTGCTCGAACTTATTTGAAAGGAATTACAGCATTGGAAACAAGAAATTCTTGAGGGAAATTTTCACATGCAGACGTTTATTGGTTAATATATTACTTGAGAATGGATCCGCCGTTTGCACAAAATGGAATGAATGGAGTTCTTTCATTTAAATGTGATTATTGAAATGGTAATACCTAATACCAATTTAAAAGCTCTGTCTTTCACATTCTTGTGAAAAACCAGTATTTCACATGGCTACTGTCTTTTAACATGGATTTATTTATTTTTTTTTTAATAAAAGTCTCACTGGAACCACTATATTTATTTCAACTATTATTAGAAAATGAGCTCAACATTTCAGATGTGAAACGGAGCTTAAAGAAAATCTGGCTTGGATTAAATGCAAGTAGAAGTTAAAGATCTCTGTTTCATGAGATTTAAAAAAATGTTTGAAAACATTCCGTTTCTCTCTCTTGGTGGATCAGTCATGCATCTATCAAATATACAGAACATCTCCTAATATCAGAGCACATTCTGCCAATGGCTTCTCAGGTTCTGGAGTTGAGAGGAAAAAGCTTTTACATTTGCATTACAGCTACTTGAAAACGCTACTTCATCTTTGTGTTGCTGAGGATTGATACATTCTTCTTGGCTAGCACCATAGATGTTTCTCCTTCTAGCTTTGTCAGTCAAACACAAACCAAAAATAGATCTGCAAATATTAAATAAACTTTCAAAGTTGGTTTCTTGGCTGCTTTTTTCAGATGCAAAGTGTCTTTTACTGTTTGTTTCTTGCATGGATTTTTTTTTTTCACAATAGATTCGCATCTATGAATATGATACTATAATTTTCTTTCCTTATTATTTCTCATAATTTACTGGTGTAAATGTTCCTTCGGAGGTTTAGCTTTCTGGTTTGTAAGTGTGAGGAAAAGGAACCGCAGAGACACATGATTAAAGAACATCTTACTATAATCCTCCAAGCCTGGAACGACTCCTCATTGATGGCACTAGCAATAAAAAGAAATCACAGAAAGACACTAACAAGAAATTGGAGCATTTAAACACTCAGACTCTGGAATACCAGAAACTACTGGAAAAAAAGGCAAGAACACTTCAATGTACATCTGGAAGCAGTAAGTGTTATTTAAAAGCAAGTCAATCAGAAGGAGGTTTTCCTTCTGAAAATAGCAAGTGCTGATGCATTTGGCGTATTTAAGAGTTTTCAGCAATCCAAGCAAAGGAGGATATTCATGAAGCTGTTACAAAAAACAAATGAGGACTACTGCATTCTAAATAAAAATTAAGCATACAAAAGTTATGTGGTTTGAACCTGAAAGTTTAAAAGTATTTTGTAGTTTATAAGATTGGGGAGACAATTTTATCTGTTACAATAAAGCTTAGAATTAGCCTGCCTTAGAGTAAGATCTAATGAAGATTCATACATTAAAAAAAAAAACCAAAACCCAAACTTCAAATTTTAAAAAGCCACAGGTTTTCAGCAGAAAGTGGAGAAAATAATCCAGAGATAGACTTCTGGGAGAAGCAGACTCCAGATGAGGCAATTTAGAATCTGCCAGGAAAGTAGTACTTGAATAAGTGTTGGACTGGACAGTGCTCTGACACCTTAGGTATGCCCAAGAGCTCAAAATAGCATAAGACAAAGAAATTAGAGACAGAAAAGCATGCAGAGCTTGAAATCATAAGCAAGGAATAACGGCACAAATAAAGCAGATGGGAGAAGCTGAACGTTCAGCGAAAGCTTCTGTTCATTTGACTGCAAGCGCCAAGGGTCTGAACCATGAACAAACTGCACATTGCTGACACCTCTGCCTTGGATGGCTGTTTTCTTTAGAACAAAGGACAGTTGCAGAAAAAGATGGTGTGTGCAGAAGAAATAATAATGATGAGAACAAATGGGATGTATGACCTTCAAGTACTCATATGTGCACAACTGGTGTTTCTAGGAACTGTGCGGTAACCCTAAGAGAAAATCAACAGGTTGTAGAAAGATAAATGGCTAAAATTCCAGGTTTAGGAAAGTTATTTTGTTTCTGTTCAAAAAAATAATGTTCCAGATATAAATAATAAACCAGGAAAAACATCTTGGACTCTTTCTATTTTTAGATGGCACTACTAAAGATATTACAGCTGAAGAGCTAATTATGCATTAAAAAGCTTTTTAGTTAGACTTCTTTAGCCAACACAGTGATACGTGACCGTGGGACACAATTTACAGGACATGCATTTGAGCAGAATATAGTGACAGATTTAGATAAGTGACTACTAGTCCTCATCATTCCTAATTTATTGGGTGCCGAGTACGGAAAAAAGCCTGGTGAACTCTTTGTGTGAACTCTCTGAGTTAGAATTAAAGTGACCTTCATTTCAAGTAGCCTATTTCACTTCCAAAGTGAGTTAGGCTAAATCGAATTAAGGTCATTTTTAATTCTGAAGAAAAATACATACTGAGGCATTTAATATGGCTTAGTCTACTTTAAATTAACAGCTGTAATTAACTTGGAGATCTCTGTAGATCAGCCTGTTTAGGAGCAGAGAAGGAGGTTGCCAGGGGTATTCAGATATGCAGGAATGTGGGATTTGGGGAACAACAGCCAAACCTGGTATTTAAACCCTGCTGCAATGCTAAGGCTGGCTGGCCATATAGAGACTTACAGCTCAGGCAGGTACATATTCATAACCTGAGCAGAGCCTACATCCTCAGGGTAAGAATTACCAGTAGGGATGGGCACAACCATCCATCTATATCTGCCAGTCCCTTGCAATGCAGGCAAACAGCACTGTTTTTGTTTTTAATCTTCTTTATTCTGTAAAAGGTAAGTGATTCAGAGTCTCAATATACAGTAAGAACAAACAAATATCAGTATAATATTGATCACCTCTCAAATATGGTAAGCATGTAATAATGAAGTCAACTACCCTTGAAAGTGTTTTACTGTATACTTTTTTAAACAGCTATGCATTTGAATAACTTTGACTACACAAGTAGTATTTCTATTGAAATCTGTGTGACCAGACTAGAATCTGTCAGACTATACCATCAATTTTGACTTGAGTTTCATTCCTTCTATAGTTGATGTGCAGCAATCCAAATACATTGCTGCACTACTAAAAATACAAAACCAAAATGTGCAATTTTTTTTTTTTCTGTACTCCATTTTTGTACACAATCAACTATTCAGAAGTGCAGCACATCAAGATAATAGAAAATACCTTGCTTTTCTTAGGCTGAGCAATCTGTCATGGATTAAAAAAATTGGGAACACCTGTGCAGAAATGCAAAGGACTTCTCTTGATGTGGATAAGGAAACTTTTAAAATTAGTCTGATGCAGCCAGATACTCACAAAAGGATCACAAAGCCAGTTACAGAGGCAGGTCAGTAAGAATTTTCCTTAACAGTAATAAGCAATTTCTTCTGAATCACAAATTTGCAGGCAGTGTCTTCCACAAATATGTAATAATCTGCAGAACAATTCTAAGCAACTGAAAAAAAAGCGCTGCTTGGCTGATAGCAAGAGACTACACCCCCTCTCCCGAATGATTGTAGGAAATAACGGCCAAGAACTGAGCAGCTGGACTTGGCCATTAAAGAAGTCTGTAGTTTATCTCCACAAAAAACACGTCTACTAAGCAGAACATTGATCACAAGACAGCACCTGCCAGCTTCTGTGAATGACTATATAGCCACTATCCACAGAAAATTTGACAGCCTTGTCAAGGGACAATCCTGATGGCAGACAAAAGTATAGCCCAAATGTACCTGTTTATATAAACTATGTTTAAAACATCATAAAAAAGACACCTTGCAGCTTTATGGCTCTTGAGTGGTTTGTGATGAAATAAGTGTAGTTAAAAATCAATAAGGGAATGTATGAACCCTTTCCTTCTGTGTTTACATGCTTTCTTTGACCAGGGGCTGTCTTGGGAAACATCTAATGCCAAGAAGGGAAGGGTGGCAGGGTGAAGTGTTGGCTGCTGGTGTAAACTTCCTTTGGAGCTTAAGTGTATCTAGTCATGCTGAAGAAAGCCTAAGTTACCCTTAATTAAGAAACCCTCCCTCTTGGAACAAAAAAAAAAACCCTCAAAATTTCAAGTGTCACAGTGTGCAGCATGCTTTCCTGAGCCTGCAGATTCCTTCTAGATTCACAGTTGGAGGTGATGAAAAAGCATTTTTCAGGAGATCCGGCAGAGCGAGTTGCTGCCCAAGCTGCTCAAGTGTCACTGTAAATTCAGGTGCTGGTAATCTCAGATACTGGGACAATGGTAAGACCTTTGACTCTCTGCGAGGATAGATCCTCACCAAGAATGAACTGGGCATCAGTGGATTTGGTCTCACCTGCACAAGGACGGATCGCTCTCTCTACAGCTAGTGCAGGGAGCAGGGGAATTGCTGTACTCCAGCCTTCATCCTTTCCCTTAGCACATCCACATGACATAATTGATATATTCTTGGCAGGTCTGAAATTATGCTGCAGTGATGAATATTCCTGTTTCTGGGTCAGAAGCTGTAAAATTTGGAAAATAACTTCCATATTCACCAAGAGATACATATGCTTCTTGGCACATTAGCAACCTGCTAGAAAAACATCCCACGCTGGCAGAGCAGGGGTTAGCTGAGAGCAGGAAATGTGCCAGTAGTCTGGAACAAGCTGAAAGAAAACAAAGAGTTAAATGTCAAATATATCAGCCTGTTTAGGAGCAGAGAAGGAGGTTGCCAGGGGTATTCAGATATGCAGGAATGTGGGATTTGGGGAACAGCAGCCAAACCTGGTATTTAAACCCTGCTGCAATGCTAAGGCTGGCTGGCCATATAGAGACTTACAGCTCAGGCAGGTACATATTCATAACCTGAGCAGAGCCTACATCCTCAGGGTAAGAATTACCAGTAGGGATGGGCACAACCATCCATCTATATCTGCCAGTCCCTTGCAATGTAGGCACACCTTAAATGTGAGGGAAGAAAATTAAGATGCCTAATGATGTAAATTTAGTGACTTATTTCAAATGTGTATTGAAAACAACTGCTGTAGTTGCTACAGAAATGCTGCTGTCTCATCTAAAAATTGGAATGATTATGGAGTGAAATGATAGGTGGCTCCAGAAGTAATTACCATATGAAAAGGTGATTTCCATTAAAAGCACGTGAGAGCACTTTGATCTAACAGAAATTTATCTTTTCTGTCCTGAAATAACCCTCTCATTTTTAGTTCTATGTAGAGCAGAATATGCAAGTTTAATCAGGGAACTATACATCTGCTACAGAGCTTTAGGCTTTATCAGAGAGAAAGATTGGTCTTGCTAGGATATTCCTAATCGATAGTTCCCAACAAATATGTAGAAAAATGGATTAAAATCCACTGTGAGTCACTGAAACTACACCATTAAATGTGTACAGTTCTAAAACTGGTGAGCTGACTTACTTACAGTATAGCCATTTTTTTAAATCCTGTGCAGATCAGCAAAACAAATGAAATTTGAATATTTAGATTGCACCATTACTGAAATATTCTAACATATCCAAACAGAGTATTTTTCAGATTTGCATCACTTAATTTTTTAACCAAATGTGTTGAATGAAAGAAGACAAACTACTCTTGTATGAGCAGTGATGCGAGGCATTCCAGCATCAAAGCATTTTATATAAGAAAACCAAAAGATTTTATATAAGAAAATTAAAGCAAACTGAAGATTAGGGCTAGAGGAAGAGTTGGTGCTCTGAACGCTAAATAAAAATGTATACACACAACATATATAATCTATACTACATCTGTACATTCTTCAATTAATTAATGATTATTAACTTGTTCATATAGCATAAGTTGTGTTTAAGTGGTGTGAACAAGAATGCAAGTGTCCGTCCCTAAGTCCGTGTTTCTGTTATCTCCGCTTAAACGTGTAAAGCTGGGATCGTGGAAGTGGTTCATTTAATGTCTCACAGCACTGTTCACTTATACTTGTTGTATTTTTTTATTATGTGCTGCATGTGTATTCAGAGCATGTGCTTATTTGAGAACTAGCGTCACGCATTGCTGCACATACATATGCAGTGCTATGTGCGTATATATAGGATTTTGTGTGTATATATATAGGATTTTGCTGGAGTACGTGCAACGACCAGCTGATCCTTGTCCAGTAAATCTCAAAGGGCACTAATGGCTACGGGACCTTGGCGGATCCTCACGTATGGAGCCTATGCAGCATAATTTGCTAGTGAAGGGATGAGCTGTAATGCCAAGAATATGCTAAAGATGCTGCAGCGTATCTCATTTGTTAGCGACGCTGCTGCTGTCTTCTCAAGGATATCAAAATGCCTGTCAGCACCTGGATGAGAATCAGCTGACTCAGATTCAATCTGGCCAAAATGAAAATGACGATGGCTGAAGCGGGGAAAATGTTTAAAACTGGGGTAACATCTTTACCTATCTGTGATAGTGTCTTCCCATATTTATTTAAATACTACAGCGCTTCAGGTTTCTATTTTTTGTCATTGTCTGAGAGATCAAGATGGTCAATGGCAAAATAACTGTCTTCTTTTCCCAAGCTTAACTTCTCCTCCTGGTGCAGATCTGGCCTTTGCAATCTACATGCCCTTCCCTGGCCGAGTGAATTACCGGTAACTCACTGAACCTCTGGATAATTGCATAAAGAACTCAGACTCCAATGAGACAACCCTCTTCAATAGTAGCAGCTTCACCACCCCAGATGGTTTGCAGGTTATTTCCTTGCTATGTCTAAGTCTTGTTTCTGATCTTCAAAGTAATAAAGACCTGGCTTTCCCCAGAGACTGCTTCTTTAATCATAAAAACACAGGTACTCCTCTGAAGAAAGCAGTATCACACAGATCAGGATAATGCAAGCGAAAAGAGGAAAATCAAGAGAAAGTCTGAACTGAAGCGTTCACTGATAGAATTTCAACCTACAAAACATCAAGATCATTCAGGTAAATGTTACCAAAACTTTGCAACTGGATAATCCAGGCAGCTTGTACACTGTCAAGGCAGAGCCACAGGCTGGCTAGATCTGCCCAGTGCTCACATGCAATCTACTCCGCAGTCTCAGGAGACTGGAGATTTCCCAGAGGTATCTGCTTTAGTGCGCATTAGTGTACGTGTGTAAAATCCTGCCCTACAGAGAGCAAGGTAGTTCAGTATTAGGCTGCGACGGTGTGTGCTGTGCAGACAGCCCAGGATGTCAGGAGAGGATTTTGCTAGTCCCTGCAGAAGATGGTCGCCTACCACCAGAACGATTCATGCAGCCTGCAGCCTTGGGGAAAGAATGCTGCCAGAAGAGGCTGGGTGTCGCATAAATTGTCCTGGCAGAATATATATGGTTTGTGATCCATAAGATTAGCACTCCTGCTCTCCACTCTCCCCACTTTAAAGCACAGAAAATAGAGCCTTCTTTTTGATAAGCATTTCCTTACAGAGCTAAAACACTCGAGGCACTTCACATGGTAAATATATATATTTAAAGAGAGCTATCATCAACTTGAAAGCCACAATACCGCTTGAAAACGCGTAGCTGTAGCTATTTATGACATGAGTGGCAGCAAAAGCGGGGAGGAAAAAAAAAATATTTCCTGGCAGCTCGCTTCCCTTCTGTACTATTTTTTTTTTCCGATAGTCTGTTGAGCCATGTAAATACGGTTTGTGAAGAGGCGGCAAGTGCGAGTTTCCCCCTGCGCGCTGCCGGGGTGCAGACCCGGGAGGGCCGGCCAGGCCCAGCGGCGGCTCGGCGGGGCCGCTGTCCCCGGGCCGCCGGGATGCTGGGGGCGGGAAGGGACGGCCGGGCCCCCGGGGCCAGGCGGGCGCAGCCGCAGGGCCGCGGCGCACTCGGCCTCCCGGGGTCACCTTGGGCAGGGCGCGCCTCGCCCCCGCCCCAGCGGCCGCGCTGCCCGGGCGGGTCGGGCCTGCGGAACAGCGGCCGCGGCGCCGGCGGCCTGCGAGGCCGGGCGCTGAGCAGGGGGAGCGGGAGGCCGCGGGCAGGCAGCCCGCTCGCCCCTGCCCTCTGTCAGCCGCTGCTGGGGCGGGCGCCGCCCCGGGCTCCTGCAGCCCCCTCCCTCCGC